>CANXYC011547901.1:0-73567 GCA_948193065.1 Aleurites moluccanus | reverse complement strand
AAAAAAATTTAATTATCAGTTTAACAAAGTAATAATATAATAAATTAAATTATAATAATTTATTAATTAAAATGACTCATTTACTATTTATATATTATTTAGAATAAAAGTAAAAAAAAAATAATGGACTTGTAAAATATTAATTTTAATTATAAATTTTTTATATATAAAATTTAAAAAAAAAAATTGACGTTGATCGAACACCAAAATGGTGTTTAACTGTTCATCAATACTATTTTAACTGCAAAATGGTGTTATATCATTTTGCAGTCCCGTTAGAGATGCTCTTAGAACCGAATCTGCTATTTTGCTGATGAAACACACTAAACTGAACAAATCCAATGTTACAAAAAATTACCTTAATTCAGTTTACTTTTTTCCCATTTCTTTTGTCATGAATTAGTAACCTCTCTAATATTTTTTGAAGTTAAATCGATTAAAATTCATCAAATTGAATTAAATTAATTAAATCAAATAGAAATCGATGATTTTATAGTTATTTAATTTGATTTCGATTTGAAAAATAGAATAAACTGAATATTCGATTTGATTTGTAATTTGAGTATTTTTTTCGATTTTAAATCTAATTGAACCGAATATATATTATTTTATTATTACTATTATTATATATATTTAGTTTTATTTTAAATACACCCATATATATTTTTTAATATAACATTCATGAAAATAACTAAAAATAATTAAAAAAAAAGATAATTTTGAGTGTATTAATTAATTAAATAGATAAATTTTGTATTGTATATTAAATTATTTTTAGAATTTTTTATCACACATATATATATACACTTTATCGATATTTTTTCCTAAATTTATAATAAGACAATGACGGTTTATAAAAAAAAATGATTTGAAATTGATAAACCAAACTAAATTTATAGTTGACTATAATAATTATTTAATTTAATTTAAAAAATTTTCAAACCAAAAAAATTAATTTAATTTGATAGAAATTCTTCAAACCAATTAAATCAAACTAATGTTATCCTTCATTTTTCCTTTCATAAGATACCAATACACGCAAACAAAATGAAGAAATTATTGAAATATTTTTCATCATTTAATCATGATCAACAACAATGAGAACCATAAAGAGTTTTATCGTGGGTAGTCCAACTAGAAGGATTATTTCACCCATAATCCTTCGAGTATTCACTTGTATATATTATAATCATTCAACTCATTTTTGTTATAAAAATGTCATTCAATTTATATTAATAAGCACTTGAAAGTTCTTTATGTTTATTTTCGTAAGAAGCTTTATCAAAAACATAACATGGCGTGCTAATTAGGTGTTTTAAATTTAACAAACACCAAGTTAGCCTTTCTCAAATTATTTTTTTCTCTCCTCGGATGTGTTTTTTGAGTCTTCAATCTCTTTCTCCTTCTAGTGTTATTTCGAACCTCTGGTACAGACCAATCCACAAACTCACTATTGCAATTCTTGTCTTTAGTTTATCTCTACTTAACTATTGCAGGGAGCACTAATATCAGTGAATGAGATAGACACGAATGATAGTATTGATGATATCCTACCATAATACCCACATTTAGTATTGAAAGTCTTTGTTGGAATATCAAACTAAATCTCACATTGAAATATTACAAAAATAAATACCATAATATTTACAAATAGAAAACTTAATCACATTGGCTTGATTCAAACTTTTGTGATTAAACTGATCCAATAAAAAATATTACAAAATAACTCACTCTCTCCAAATTACCCCTCACTACCAAGCAAAGTTAATATAAATTTTTTCATGATATCAGAAATAAATTCTATCATGGCCTACCAAATTACAGAATTATCATAATACAAAATACAAACATAATTATAGAATTACTAATAGGCTGATAACCTATCACATTATTAGAAGATAACTCATCAAACTATTAGAAGATCATATTATCATGATATAAACAGATTATCAGTGGTATGATAACACATCAAACTATAAACTACTAGAAAATCATATTACTAGTGGACTGACAACCCATCAAATTACCAGAAGACCATATTATCAGTGGGCTAGTAAATCATTAAACTACCAGAAGACCATATTACCTACTTTAATTATGAAGTGGCAACTGGACCAACCCAGTTACTACTTGAGGGAGAGTGTTGAGATATAAATATCTCAAATTGGAAAAGTAATGAAATTATAAAAAAATATATATAAGTTTAAGGTATAATTAACTAATGGCTAGTTCTAACTTTTAGTTGTGATTAGAAATTAAGCCAATCATAAAGTCAATGTTATTCCTTATGGGTTCGGCCTCCTCCCATTTACCCTTTGGGCCTATTATTGAAAATTTAACATGGTATCAGAGTGAGTTCTTTCATAGTTTATTTGGTTGAAACCCATTAATTCCTTATTAACGGTAACAATAAAATTACCTACCAGTACCAATAAATACTATCAGTTGGGCTGGGACCTATTAAATCTCAATTATCAGTAAATACTTATCAGTTGAACTGTGACCTATTAAATCCTAATTACCAATAAATACAATACTAATAATTGTCAAATGGCAACGGGACCAAGGTAGTTACCACTTGAGGAGGGAGAATTAAGATACAAAAATAAAATATATCTCACATTGTTAAAAAATAATCAAATCATAAAAAGTATATATGGGGTTAAGGTATAATTACCTAATGGTTAGTTATAGCTTTTAGCTATGATTAAACCTTAAACTCATCATAAAGTCAATAAGTCAATGTTATTTCTTATGAGTTTGACCTCTTCCCATTTATCCCTCGAGCCCATTATAAAAAATTTAACATATCACTATCGTCATCAGCTCCTCAGCCATTTTGGTGGATGCAACTCCAGCAATTATGATCAACCCCATTAATCTGATCACTATTGTCGCTTCTCTCAAAGGATCATGGGTAAAATTAATCGATGAACCATAGATAATCATAGGCAAAACCCATAAAAGGAATTTATCTAGGGTTGTGAGATCCCAAGGAAATGCTATAGTTTTAGTACCCACTATGGGTTACCTTCACTAAGGTCACTTATCACTCATCAAAGAAGCACACAAACTCACTAATCTAGTTGTAGTCTTAATCTATGTAAACCTAATTTAATTCTCTCCCTCCGAGGATCTTTCCACATATCCATCTGACTTCCATAGTGATATCCTCAAGCTTATGTATGTTCCTGGTGGTGTTGATGTTGTTTTCCATCCCCATACTTTCTATGACTATAAAACTGGCAGTGAAAACAATAATTATTTTGTGATCACAAGGATAATTGCAAGAATTTAGAGGGTAAATGGGTGGTGTCATGTCATGGAGGATAAGGGGGATGGGGTGTGAGACATGGATGAGAATGAAGAGATTAGAGAAGGGACTTTGTGAGAAGAGCAAGCCTGTGTTTTTTAGAAGGTTTGCTACTATTTTCACTAAGTAGTTTAATATTGTGGAGCCTGATTTTGCTGTGTTTAGGAAGAAGGAATACCAACAGTGTAAAATTATACAGCGAATGGTGAGAATTTAATATTTTTTTATTTATTTTGCTTTTGATATTGAATGAGAATAGGAAAAATGCTTCATGTGTTTGGAAAAATACTATGGAGATGAAAGGAAGAGAATGTTGAGCCTTTCTTGATAAGACAGTTCTTGCTTTATGCTTGTGTTTCTATGGTCGCTCTCTATTTTTTATTTTTTTATTTTTAATTTGTAATCAAAGTGTTTGATAAAATGACTAACATATAATGAACTAGAAATTTTATGATCATGTTTAGTTTAGCTGTTTGTAGCAGTTGTTAGCTATTGCTGATAGCTGGTAGTTAGTAGCTGGTGGCTGTTATCTAATAACTTATTGTTGTAGGTATTTGGTAAAATTATTATTAACTGTTATTATGTTCAATGACCATTAAAGATAAATATTTATATTTATTTTTTATATAAATATTATTTTTAAAAGATAATTTAGTCTTTTTAATTAAAAAAGTAAGAGCTTTTTAAAAAAAAAAATATGATTTGAAATTTTTGCAAATAACAGTTATTTGACTACTTAATAACTATTTAACAACTACATAATAATTAATAGCTGTCAATAACCAAACACTATAATGTAGTTGTTGGCTATCGAAAAATTTTACCAAATATCCACTATGAATTTGGGTTAGAAAAAGAAAAAAAAAAAATACAAATAAGATAGATTTCTAGATTTTTGGTTAACTTTACTAGGTGAAGATGAATGAGAGAAAAAAGGAAGTAGAGTAATTGTATTTAGTCAAAGAGGAAGAGAATGGGAAGTAAGAGAGTACTAACATAGCTTTAAAACATTTAAATATGTTAATATGAGGCCACATTAATTTTTTATTTTAATGATTTTGACCAAATATTAATCTTAAAAAATTTCAAATGACAATTAATACAAGTTGGACAATATTTTCATAATAAAAATAATTTGGATGACCATAATGTGCATTGATAAATATTCCAAGATCACGAGAGAAATTAATCCCCAACTAGAATTTGCAAATGATATATCATTAAGAGGAGAAGATTTGAATATGATATATCATTCAAGTTATAAGTATACCTTCCGAGCATATGAATTTATAAATACATTAAAATGAGTTAAAATTGGAAATAAATTATGATATTGAGTGGGTAAATGATGAAACATCATTTAAATTGGAAATAAATTATGATATTGAGTGGGTAAATGATGAAACATCATTTTCAACTCTAACTTGGATTGTCGTAATAAAAGTATAAAGTTTTTCCTTTTGGTAAATCTTCAATCCAAAGCCAAGTAAAAATTACCTACCTTGTTTTGAACTAAATCTGCAAAAAATTGGCAGAAGTTTTGAATACGATTCTCTGTTGATTGAACTAAAATGTTCAAATTCCTTTATTTTCACCAGACAAATTACAATGTTGAGCAACTTTGAACTAAAGACAGAAAATAAATTATGATTTTACTTGATGTTTTCCTAATCCCTATAGCCTTTATTTCATTTGAAATTAAAAAAAAAAAAAGTTAAAAAAGTAATGGGGTTTCATGAATTCACTAAAATAAAATAAATATATCAACGTATAAAAGGATCCCATATTAACGATACTAAAAACCTACTTTAGTTGATATTTAAGGATATGGTTGAAGAATCAATAATTATTATTTTTTAATTATTTTCATTTTCTATCATTTTAATTTAAAGTTTATATCCTTAATCATTAAAATTTAAAAAATATTACTTTAATTTAGACTTGATTGTAATGAATAATGATTTGTGTGGATGAAATTAGATACATATTTTTAATTTTTAATTTAAAATTACATAATATTTTATATAAATTTGATATAAAAAGTGATAAAATGTTTTATAAATGTTGTAGGTTATATAGTATTAAAGTCCATGGATATATGTTAGGTTATAAGTAAGTAAATATTAAAACTTATTTATATAAAATTAATTGGTTTGTATTAGAACATATTGAAAACGTGTATAATTGACTTTAATATTATGTTAAAGTTCATTGATTCGCACACATGTAAACTTATAAATGAATAAATGTTAAAATTTATTTATATAAAATCAATTAATTTATACTAAATAAAATATTTATTCACTTATAAATTATTTATATATTTTATTATTATTTAATTATTTTCCTCTATTGTGAATAATCGATAAAGCCTAACAAAACAATATAGTACAATTTTTACCCACTCTAATATGATCGATACCCCTAATGTCTTTATACCATTATTTTTATTTTTATTTTATTTTTAAATAAAAAACAGTAACCAATAATGAACACAAGTAAATGTTGGAGTAAAAATGACATAAGAATCATACTAATTAATGAATAATAAGCTTTTTAAAATATTAATATTCTTAATTTTTATTTATATTGAAATTATTACTTATAAAAATTATTTTATACAGTATTAGATGTTAATTTTATTAATTAATATCTTAATTTAATAATAATATAAAATTATTTTTAAATGGATGAATTTAAATTTTATTAATAAAATTAATGTTAAAAAAAAAAAAAATATTGATCACACTATGTATGTGGGATAATAAATTCACCTTTAACTCTCGTGACCTCTTATAGCTAATTAATAAGCTTTCATAACCTTCAAACTCAAAGAATTAAATCAGACATATAGTCTCAACTACCTATAAATCAACTTTTCTTTCTATTTTCTTTTCCTTTCATTTGTTTGTGATGAGTTATGACTTATGTAATTTATCTCTAATCAATATATATTTTTAATCATTATAATTTGTTTAAATTTATCATATCATAATATTAGAATATTTTTTTCGCTATGATATTATATTAAAATTTATTTTAACTTATTAGTAAGAATTTATATAATTTAAAAAATATTAATATCAAAAATTAACTATTGGGATTAAATAACTCAATTATTTATAAACTCAATTAATATTTTATATATAATCAATGTGTAATTTATTCACATATTTAATTTTTTATTATTATCCATTAAATTATTTTTTTTATTCAATTATTTTTATACTTTTTAGCAATATACTATCATGTATTAATATTACAATTTATAATTTATATGTATATTATCTTTTTTCTCTTCTTCATTTAATAATTAATTTTATTTTTTCATAAATAATGAATTACCTAATGAGAAATAAAATTTTTATAGTAGTAGTTTATTTTAGCACAAATTAATTTAAATATAAAACTTATATATGAAAATCTAGGTTGGTTTTGATTTGAGAGAGTAATAAAAATATAAAAGTAAAGTTTGCACCCAAAACCCCAAAAAAGAAAATGTTTATAGATTTGGTACAAAACCATCGGTTTGACTAAAAAATAAAATTTATGAATTATTGAAAATCTCACATTGTTTTGGTTTTGAAATCTCATGTCACAAGTAATTTTTTGACAAAACTCGTTTTTTTTTCAATAAATGGTGAATTATATAAACCATTTTACAAAAACGTTTCATTGCTTGTTTGGTTTGAGAAATATCAATGGGAAACTTTGAAAATTCAGGAATTTTAGGTAACATTCTCAAATAAAAAGGTAAAATAAAAGGTCATGTTTATTTTCCAAATTCTTTTATTCTACAAAATTCCTAAAAAGTTAGGATTTGAAAAGACATCATATAAGGTAGAATTTTCATTATTACAATCATCATTTACATAAATTAATAAAATCATAATATATCATAGCATTAATAAATAATATACATGAAAAAAATGATAAAATTTATTCATTAAACTTAAAATAAAAATTGAAATTATCTCTCTAAATATGGAGAGTCAAATTCATTATTTTTTCAAATTTAAATAAGAAATAATTCATTAAACTTTTATTTTTTTATATTGACTTTTTATTATGAAAAATTAGGTACATTTATGAATTTCTTCGAGATGCTTTTATAATTAATAAGCGGTTTCATAAACATATTTTAATTCTTAAAATGCCATTAAAATCCGCAGAAATTATGCAAATCCAAACAATATATATATATGTATGTATGAAAAATTTTCAATTGGTTTCTCCTAAATTTTTTAATTTGGCCCTCTAATTTATTATTATATTAACTTTGGTTTTTGGTCTCCTAAAATCTTTAAAATATATATATATAATTTTTAATTAGCCTCCTAATATTTTTTTTTTTAATTTGATCCTCTAATTTATTATTATATTAACTTTAACCCTTCTTAATAAATTTTTTTCATGATTGTAAAAATTGGACCGAACCAATCAGTTAAATTAGAAAATTAGAAACCAAACTAATGATGGTCTGGTCAATTCTAAAAACCAAACTAATGATGGTTTGGTCAATTCTAAAAATTTATCACTAAAAATCGATTAAAAAACTAATTAACTGATCGGTTAATCGGTAAACTGGTCAAAACAGACTGATTTTTTCGATTCAAATAGGTTATATTTTTTTAATTTTTTTTTTATTTTTATCAAAAATAATAAATATCAAATTATATTTATTTTCATCATATATATGATAAATGTTAAATTATATATTTATATATATATATATATCAATTTTTTTTAATTTAACCGGTTCGATCCTAATCAAATCTCTAACTTTTTAATCTTTTAATCGAAAACATTGATTTTTTTTATTCCACCCCAGCTTAAACTGTTTTCCGGCAATCAATAGCTGTGCTTATTAATTGAATCCTCCTTGGGCGTGAATTGTCCGTGTCCACTGTAAGAAAAGAAATGAAAGAGCCTGCATAAAGTGCAGAGGAGCCATAAATCATAACATCTAGAAACTCCAAAACTAAAAATGAAATAAAATTTCTCTTTTTTAATCTAAATAAAAGATAATTTTATTTTTTTATCTTATATAAAAATTATTTTATTAAAATGATAAATTTATATTCACTAGACTTTTGATCCTATTATTAAGCATCAAAGGTCTAATAACACTCTCTCTTTATTATATTATAAATAATTCAACCATCTATTTTAATTTATCTTGAAAATTATGTATATTACAATAATACTTTTTATTTCACTATTTAATTAATAAAATTAATATTTTACTTTTACAATAAGAGTGAAAGATCAAAAATAAAGACATGTAATTAAAAAAAAAGAAATTATAAAAAAAATTTAGGAAATCATTCTCTCTCCCCACATTTGAGGAGAGAGACAATAACTCTTTCAAAGATTTAAAAAATAAATAAATATAAGAAGACTATTGAATCCCATTTTTCTCTATCATCTTTCTATTTTAATTAAAAAGCTGAGATAAAAAGTCTTATAAAACATACCCTAATTACAGGGACGGATCTGCTATCCATGTCCAGCAATGCTTCATTAAATCTAATGAATTTTAAAATGTTAATATTCTCTGTATATATGATATTTTTATATATTATATTAATCAATAAATATATAAAATCATATTGTGAAATATAAATAAATTATATTTTATTTAATTTTAAAACTATAATCATAATAAATAAATACTAATCAAGATAAAAAAGAATTACAATAAATTCTTTGACTCCTCCCTTTAAATAAAAAAGATAAGCTCCGCCCTTATTCAGATATAAGAATAGATCAATCAGTATTTATGAAAAATGTTTTCATTTATTGTTAGAATAATTTTATTAAGCGCTGAAAAGATATATTAATAATTTTTGTATTTTCTTATCTATTAACAACTAATTTTATAAATATAAAAAATTAATTCACGACATAAGATATGATTTAATTTATAAGTGATAATGATTCATAGCGAAATATTTTATGTTCGAATTCTTATTAAATCAAATTTTTTAGATTTATGCTAATTATATAACGCTAATAAAAATTAATTTTATATCTAATATAATATAAATAGACCTCTTATATTACAAAAGAAATTTTATGGATATAGTATTTTTTTTCTATAAAAAATAAAAGATTTATTTTTTATCATATAATTATAAAAATTAATTATAATTATCAAAATATATATAAATTTAATTATCAAATTACAATATAGATATAAAAAAAAACCTTATAAATTATATGCATAAACTACTAATTTGTATTGTTATATGACTAAAAGTAAGGGAAAAATAAGCAAAAAATTTTCTTTTTCTTTGGAGAACATCAAACAATCACTATGAAGATACAATGCAAAAGACATTGAACAAACATGAACATAAAAACAAACCTCAAAACTCAAAACAACAAAAGCCAAATCCCTTCTTTGATTTTGCTGTCATTAACATTTGTTTTCGAAAACAACAAATTACGTAAGAAAAAAAGTTAACAAAATATAAGAGAATGACATTTTGACTCAACAGGTATATCCCTTATTAAAATTATTATGAGCAGATCCTAAGATTAAATTATAATTTTGGCCAATTATCATAGTTACTACCTGTCGTCGACAATCCATAGGTTTATTGGATCCCTTTCAATTATAATTATAACAATTAATAAAATAAAAGATTAATTAGTTGGTAGCTTTGATATAATCTCCCTATTATAAGTCTAATTACTATATAAAAGTGGGAACTTTGACAATTATTCGTTATTGATATTTTAATTAATTAGCAACTCAATAATAATAATACTATTAAAATTATCCTCTAATCATTTTTGGCCATGCATCTCCCATTACTATTTCAATTTATAAATTATTTTTTATTATTTTAATGTGACATTGATATTCCTTTTTAAATATTTATTTATTTATTTTTATTTTTTAGGTTTGATCTTATAATTAATTCAGTTCTCTTTTTAAATTATATTGAAACAGAACAAAGGAATAAGATAAGGGTTGAAGCCAAACAGTCGCTTTTACAGTTGGAACGGCGCGGTGAGCTGGCAGGATAATTGGACCACATTTTTTTTTTTTTTTAATTAATTATTATGAAATTTCTGTATTTTGACCTATTATATTAAAAAATATTTATATTTTCAAAATTATACTAAAAGGTCGTTGTATTTTGGCGCAGTCAAAATTCAAAATTCTACTGTTAAAAAATTCGTTAAATATATATAAAAAGTTTAAAATATCCTTTATTTTTAATATAATTTTCACTTAAATATCATTATTTTCAATTTAAACTAAAATTTTCATTTTTATCACTACCACCAATTAGAAATTAAATAGAAATATAAAAATTAAACCAATAAAAAATTTCAATTAAACCAACTAAAACATCTAAATAAAACCAAGAAAAAACAGTACATAAACAGAAAAATCAAGACATGATATATTATAGATTCATAAAAACTAAGAAAGGAGAAAACTTTAGAATCAACTCTAAAACTACACTTCGATTGAATTAAGAAGCAAAATTAACAGCAGTGATTATGAAATGTGTATAAAAAATGAATGATTTATGTTTAACAAAAATTGGATAATTAGAAAAGTGAAGGCCGATGGCGACGGCGAGAGGAAGAGTAGTAGCATGTTAAACCCATCAATTTCTTCGTCAGCCGAACCATCCAACTTATCACCGTCACCACCATTCTCCACAAACTCAAAATCCCTCAACAACTCACTCACCAATCCCAACTCCCCCTCCACACCCATCCCCAAATCAGTGTTTTTACAATCCATCCTTACATCCATCCCACCAACATCACCGAAATTTCCTTATTTAGGTGACTAGGTTTTTCACAAATATAATAAAGAGTTAATATCGTAAAAGTTAGGAGTAGAATAATGGAAATGAAAAAATAAGATTTCAGATTTGCACAGTAAACATCACAAGCTCTAGTTTTGGTGAAAGGAAACATTTTATACAAATAGATGTAAGATCTCGCCACAAAACTAAGAACATTGCCGACGGCCATAAAAAAAGAAAATAAAGCATTGGTCATTCAATTTTTTTTTTTTTTTTAATTACCAGTAGAAAGATCAGCTAGTAAAGTTCGACAAGGACCTTGAAACATATTATTAGCAACATCAAGAATCCAAAATCTAACAACAAAAAGGGCAATTGCTTGGGAAAGAAGAAAGAAGAGAAAATAGAGAATAAATTAAAGAAATCAAATGGGAGATGATAGTCAAGCTCCCAACCATGACCGAGAGGAATTTAGAAGGAGATAATTGTGAGGAAATGAGAAATGGGGTAAAGAAGGGTATTTTTGAGATTAAAATAAAATTATTTAGTAAAAGTTGACTTTTATTTATTGACTAACGGAAAAGCATGAAATTTTTTTACGGAATAATCTAATAGTATAACTGATCCAAGATGCATAAACTTTTTAGTATAATTTTGAAAACATATTGACTTTTTAGTATAATCGGCTAAAATGCAGAGATTTTATAGTAATTAATACTTTTAATTTTTCTAGAGAGTGTAAAATACGCTTAATAAGAGCTGTTATTTAAGTGGGTGTTTGACAAATTTTTTTGATAAAACTGTTAACTTTTTAGTTATTAATAGTTGCATTATACCCGTTTGATTACTAACAACTGTTAGGTAGTCAAACAATTATTATTTACAAAAATTATAATTTAATATTTAAATAAAAAATTAAATTAACCTTTAAAATAATATTTAAATAAAAAATTAAATATTAATATCTAAATTTAATGATTATTAAAAATATTAACAACCAACAAATAATAATAATTTTATTAAATATTTATAATAATTAATTATTAAATAACAACTACTAGCTAACGACTGGGGTTGAGGGGGGCTGTTGTATATTTTTACACAGCAACCCCTCATATGTCCAATTTTAGGTATCTAAAATTTTTTATAAAAATTTATAAAAATTGTAATTTGACAGTGTTTCATATAATGAATCCAATGATATATTTTTTTATACTAAACAAAAATCAAATTGATAGAAAAATACATTATAAATTTTGTGTATTATATTTAACGGTCTAGATTTAATATATTTATAATACATTTTTAGCTGTCCATTTAATTTTTGTTTAGCATAAAAAATATATCATTTTGGATTCATTATATGAAATACTATCAAATTACAATTTTTATAAATTTTTATAAAAAAATTTAGATACCTAAAATTGGACACATGAGAAGCTGCTATGTAAAAATACACAACAACTTCTCTCAACTCCTAACAATTATTATGAACAATTAAATTAAATGGAGCCTAAGATAAATATATAATTATATAATAATTATTTCATATAAATATAATTAAATTAATATAAAAATAAATTACAAGTGAAAAATATAAATTTTGGTGAAATTACATTTCAATATAATTATTATTATATTAATTTTTTTACACATTTAATTTATTTAATATTATATGTATTTTTATTTATTTATTAGAAAAACTGTTTTTTTTTTTTAAGTTTTTATAGGCTGTCTGTAGGTGTGGGTCCGGTTACTACATCGCTTTCTAAACAGTCAGACGTGCAACGCTGTCTGCCACCTCGACAGTTCAATGGAGACATTTTCGTCGCCGGAAACTCTCAACGTGGACTCTTTCTAAACAGGCCACGTCTTCCTCCTAAGTTGGATCAGAAGTGATTTGTCTCTATATGAAAGTCCGCTACTCCACGCGTTTCCTTGCCACGTGTCCATATACCGCCAATTGGAGGATTCCACGTTTCACCTTTATTAATTTCCCAGGGGAAATGGAATTTTAAGAATGATAATTTTGAATATAAATGCCAATATATATATATATTTTTTTTAAAGATTGGAGGGATAATCGATTAATATTTTAAAAAATATATATTTTTAGATGATATTCACGTGATTAATTTTAATAAGGTTAAAGTCCTATAATTTAGTTAAGTTCAAAAGCTTATGCTATCCTAATTAATAATCATAATTAATTAAGTTAATTAACTATTGAAATTTATATGAAATATATTTTTTTATATATAAATATCAACCCTACGATTATATATATTTTGTATATTAAAAATATAATTATTGTTCAATTAGTAATTACAATTTTTTTTAATATAGTCAATTTTAGCATTACATTTTAATTATTTGTTTCAATTATGATCAAGCCACCTAAGGCAATATAGTTATATAACTATATAGAATCAGCTAGTCCCATGATTATATATATGTTAAAAGGAAGATGAGATCATCATTGATTAAACTTTAATCAATTAAAATAAGAGAGTAAATTACACCCTTAATGTACCTATTATGAATCCTAATAAAATTTATTTGGTGAGATCACAACAATTTCTTGGGGACCGACTTTGAAACTAAGATGATATATATATATGCTAATTAAAAAAATTGACACCTATCTTATATTGACTCTTCCATTGAATAATGAAGTAAATAAATTTATATGTCTAACATAAAACAAAAAGGAAAAATGACATGTTCACGTTTCTATTGTTAGGTCACTATCTTAATTATGCCAATAATATTTGCATAAAAATTTCAGGGTAGGATTGATTTCAAAATGGACAGTCCAAAAAGTAAGAAAAATAAAATGTCCAAACAAGGAAGAAAATAGTGTGTGCATATATATATATATATATATATATATATATATCAATTTTTAGATAGAGTGTTTTGAATTGTTATTTCAGAAAAAATATAATTAAATTAAATAATTATTTTAGATAAATATAAATAAATTAATATAAAAATAAGATGGATGAGAAAGAAATAAATATTTTAATGTATTTCATTATAATCATTATTATTTCAAGTGATAGGTCAAAAATTTTATTTTTTTCTCATTTAATTTATTTATTTAATATTGTATGAGTTTTTAATTTTTAATCAGTACCCTAAAAATACTCATTATAAAAATCACGTGTGTATTTATATATATATGGACTGAAGAATTTTTTAATATGAATAAGCATACCCTATAAATAAGGTTATTAAGCATGAAAAGTTTCGTCCCTAAAAATGTCCCAAATTGTTACTAATACTTTAGTGCGACAAAAGAATTTCATTGTTAGCAACATAGTGTAAAATTGATCCTCAAATATATGAAGGGACTAAATTATTCCTTCATCGCCTAAAATTAAATAATAGACGATGAAATATATTTTTGTTGCAGTAGTTAGATACTATGTGAGATATTTATTTCATCTAAAAAGATGTTAAAAATCGTCGGCAAAATAACATATAATCGTCGCTATATAATGAAGATAGTAACCAAGTCAAACAAGCTTAGCAACGAAAATCATTTTCATCGCTAAAAATGAGGACGAATATTTTGTCACAAAATCTTATTGATTTGTATGTTTTAGCGACAAAATATTATTTCATAATAATTGTTTAGATTTTAGAATGAATTATTTTTTTTGCAAAAAGAATAAGAAAATTTTAAATTCTTTATTCGAATGATAATATTTATGTTAAAGACAAAATTATTGATCACTAAGTGGTTGGTCCATAAAATTTTTTTATTTAAATATTATATAAATATATTAGCTTATTTTTTTAAAGATAATAATAATAATATTATTAATCATATATATTCATTTTGTTGTAACCAATTGATTCCTCATTATTATTTTTCATAATTACAAATTAAAAATGTACTGAGCATTAATTTTTTTTTATGCCCTTGCATAATTTACAATTAAAATATAATAACAATATGGATCAAATTATAAAGGAACCAAAGCCATGCACACATATACTTCAAATTTCATATCAACTATTTGATA
Organism: Aleurites moluccanus; assembly: GCA_948193065.1. Taxonomy (NCBI): domain Eukaryota; kingdom Viridiplantae; phylum Streptophyta; class Magnoliopsida; order Malpighiales; family Euphorbiaceae; genus Aleurites; species Aleurites moluccanus. The sequence continues at coordinate 58,442 of CANXYC011547901.1, read as the reverse complement.
AAACAAATTATATATATAGAATTATCATTCACAATGAATTTATCAACTATGATCATATTTGTGGGTTTATATATGGTTGATACAAAAAAAAAAAAAATGATACATTGATATCAATGATTGTTGCATTGTGACTCTTCCAGCAATTGTTGCATTTCATTCTTATAAACACATGCAAACAAAATGACAGAGATCAAATTGTGGTCTAATTTATGACATATTATATACATAAAAAAATCATTGGCAAACTTAAATTTTAAAATTATTTTTTTCATATGCAACAATACTATATATCATTAAGAATTGTGTCAATTGAGACGTAACAAAGACAAATAAAAAGATTGATATAATTCTTATTTTAAGACAATAAGGTGAATTATGATTACTAGGATACTTAATTGATAGTAAAAGGTAAAAAAAAGTTCTAAAAAATAATTTTTACTATATATATTGATTTAAATGGTAAAAATTTTATTCCTCTTAAATAAGATTTCAAATTCGAATTTTAAAAATAAAAAAAAAAATATGTATTGAGAGAGTTTTGCCTCTTTTGTGGATTCCTCCTAATTCGAACTTAAATTAATTAGATTTAATAGATTTGAATATTACATGTTTATAAAAAAAAATATCTATAGTATTAATAAAAGCAGTCTTGCCAAAACTTTTAGCATCAACAATGTCGAAAAGGGATAGATACCCATATATACTACTAAATTAAAGATTTTCACAAACAGCAGAGACAGAACACTAAGGGATTCAAATAACATTAATTGATTCTTACAACCAAGCATTTAATTGTGAGAAAAATAATAATAAAATAGCCGTGAGTAAATATTAAATAAACCCATCAATTGCAATCTCATGAACAATAATGAAACATGAAAATGGGTAAATTGGTACAGTAGCAAATGCTACATAAAATATATTAGTATCAGCTGCACAAACTCAAACCAACACCTTTAATGCACAAACCAACTAAAAGATAATCATGTCTTAGGAATTATTCCCCAAAACTGTAACACAACAGGAAGCATGTTCTTAGAAACCCATTTAATTCTTTTGGCTGCTAAGAAGATCAAAATGATACACTGAGATCCATATACCGCTGAATTGACTTTCATAAAGAGAATACACACAAATAAATAAATTTTGTCTTGCAAACCCATTAAACAGAAGCAAAAGCACAACAGAAATTGCAATTAAAAAATAAATATAAACAAAAGCACATGCGTCCAATTAAATACCACTATTGTCAACCAAACCCATTAATATTAAAATTACTTTTTCATATTTTACTTTCAAATAAAGAGAATTAATTAGATAATCAACATTTATTGCACATAATAAAAAATACTTATAAAGAAAAGAAAAAACAAATGAACATGTGTGAAACTAAAAAATTAGTATTAGATAGGTCAAAAATTAATTTTGTGTAGAAAATTAGGTTTATATTGGCTAAATTAAAATTGTTCTATAGGTTAATGATATTTTTAATTAGTTTTGGATGAGTTAAAAATTAATTTTACGTAAAAAAATTATATTTAAATGAATAAAATAAAAAATTTTCTATTAATTAATAATTTTTTTTTATCGGTTGGCTCTGACCCATTTAGACCTATAAAAAGCTCTGTCCCTTAGCACACAACCTATAAAGAGTTTGATAGAGTATCCAAGACAAAGCGAAGGTGAAAATTAAATTTATAATGCCAAATAAAAAAAAAAAACACCCCTAAGATTGAACAAAATACAGATCGATGCTCAAAGTCAGGAGAGACTCCGTTGTTTGAACAAGAAGCAATAAGATTGTTGGCTTTTGACACAACTGACAGTAAATGGCATTCATTTAATCTCATAATATTGAATAATTGAAAGCCAACTAAAAGACCTCATAGAACAATAGAGAAGTCACATTGTTGACAGAGAGAGAGACATAAATTGAATGCAACTATGGAGGGAGAAGAAGAGAAATTAATGTAATTAATAGAGGGATTATCGAGATTAAGAGTTTACCCATCATAGAATTGTCAATCAACTGTCATTGAAGCAAAGAAAATATAGGTTAGAGAAGATTTAGAGACGAATTTGAAAAAAGAGAGACTTTCTTTCTTTTTAAATATATTAGGATATGGATTTCTACCTCACAAAAAAAAAAAAAAAAAATCTTATGAGAATTTAATTCATCGTACCAGTTTATAAATTTATAAATTATTAATTTACGACATTTTTTTATCATAAACTACAAGGTTAAGTAGCTAATTTTTTTTCCTCATTGGCAACGCGTCGAAGCAAAATGCGACAATTTTTCAATTTGATAGTTTAAAATATATTTTTGAAGGCGAATTTACTTTTGTCACCAAAAAATTCGTTGCCATTCAATATATTGTTGTAGTGATATGAAAATAGAGAATGAAAAAGAAAAAAGAATACACGCAATTTGGTATTTTGGTTAATTATTAATTATTATATCAAATATAGTAATAGGTCCAAAAAATTCACCAACCATGTGATCTTTTCTATTTTTCTATCTTCACGAAATTCTTGTGAGAGAAGAACGAAGATAGTCATGTGGCTTTTCATTCATTAATTGTTCTATTATTTACCTAAAAATATATATAAATCCTGTAAGTAAGAAAAATATATTACTGTCATATTTAATAATTTTTTATTAATTATTTTAATTTTTATTAAAATTTATTTTTTATTTAAATTATTAAAATATTTTAAACGAGTTAATGGGTATCACGAAATTAAGTTTCAAGTTAAATAATTTTAATGTTATGATCCGTTTGGATGACAAGAATTTGAATCATAAATTTAAATTTGAGTCAAATTTTTTTTATTTAGGTAATCAAAATTAATTTCTTTTTTGATATAAATGAATTTTATATAATTTTATGGAATTTATTTATAAATTTATGATTTTGTGTTTGTTTTAATTCTAAATTTATTTAAAATTTTAAATAATTAAATTTGTGAAATTAAAAATAACTAAAGTAAATCATATCAAAATAATTATTATTTTTAAATAATTTTCATAATTTTAAATTAATTAATTTTAGAAGACTAAAATACTTTTATTAACTTTAATATTTTACTTTTTAGATTTTGGTAAAAAAAATATATCAATTATAAATTTGACACTTTTATTTATTTGAGGTCATTTATTTTTATTTTTTTGTCAATTTTCTTTTTTTTATTAGAAGTGAGTCATTCTTATAAGGTAAGATATTTGCTTGACTCCATATTTTTTTTAAATACTTCTATAAACTTTTTTATCCTGACCTTTTTATATTTTTATATACATATATATATTTTGATTTATGCTTTATAGTTTTTTAGTATTTATTATTTTTTTTTACTTTATTCTCTATAACTATTTTTTTTTTCAAATTCTTTCACTAATACAAAGTTCTTAATAAATTTAATTATTTATGGCCAATATTATATTTTATTTTCAAAAAAATAGTGTATATAAAAAAATATATTATTGATAAATATTAAATTAAATTTTAAATAATTGTATTTTTATTAATGTAATATGAAATTTTAAAAAAATAAGTAAATAAATAATACACTTATAGATATATTTTTGATAAAGTGAAATATTAAAATGAATTTTAAAATTATACAAAACATAATATTAATTTTATTTGGAATGAATTTTATATTTATTATTTAATATATTAAATATTAAAATTTATTCATAAATAAATTTTTTGATAAAATTGAACTAAACATAACGCAAATAAATTTGAATTTAATTCAAATTCATAATAGCTACTAATTGAAAGTAGATGTCTAGCATTTAGATCGGTTAACCTGATATGTTAGATCTGGACTTATCCAGACTCTTGTAAAGAGTTTATTTGTAAATTGTAAAATTTTACCTTTTTCTTTAGTCCCAGTTTTGGGATGGTCTTTTATCTGCATGGTTGTATTTTCTTTGTTCTTTTAAGTTTATATTAAAAATGTAATGAGAATTTGAGTTTTCTTAATTTTAGATTTTGCCTAAAATTTGTATTGCAATTCTTGTATATTTCTTATTTTATCTAATATATTTAATGTTATCTCAAAAAAAAAAAAAAAAAAACATGAATGCTTCCCAATGTTAAATTGTATTTTCTGAATTGTTCAAAAAAATAAACTGTATTGTGGCATAATCAGAAGCTCAGGCCTTATATGTATATATGGTGTGAGTTGTGTCCATCTGGATATATTTCAGCTGCATGGTACTTGTATTTCATTTAATTACAAGACAAAATGTTCCTATTAAATCATATTTTTCTTTTTAGACCATATAATATATGTATATATTTAGTACATACCCATAAATTTAGTAATGCAACAATACTATTTCTGCAAGTGTAATTTTTTTTTTTTATTTGCTTATATTGTGAATCTTTCATCTGTAGTTATCAAAAGATGTGTACTTGGAAGAGCTTTATTATTTCTCTTCTCATTTCGCTTAATTATATATGATTATAAGTTATAATCTATGCTTAGTAGTTAGTACCCATTTCATAATATTGAGATACAAATATCCCACATTAAAAAAGTAATAAAATTATAAAAAGTATATATAAATTTAATATTTAATTAATTAATGATTACTTCTAATCAATATTTTCAAAATCAGACCATTAAAAAATCAATGAAGACAGAAAATTAGAGGTTCGACCGAAATCAAATCGAAAAAAATCGATATACATATATATGTATTATATATAATTTGATATTTATTATATATATGATGAATATAAATATAATATAATTATGGCTAAATCAAAAATTTATATAAGATTATATTTTTTATGGTGTCAATTCTTTTAATTTATTTTAACTCAAAACGACACTATTTTTACTTTAAAAAAATGATATCGTTTTAATAAAAAATAAAAATATTGAAAAAAAATAAAAAAATAAAAAAATAAACTTATCCACTCAAACCAGAAAAACTGATCCGATTTGATCAATTTATCGGTTAATCGACCAGTTCATTTATTTTTTAACCGATTTTTGGAGACGAATTAGTTGAGATTGACCGTATTGATTTTTTATTCGATTTTCAATTTTTCAGTTTAACCAGTCGATCTAATCCGATTTTGACAATTATTTTTATACGTATATATATGTATACATTTTGTATTTTGTATTTATATAATTTCAAATTTTTTTATATAATTATAATTTTTATATAATATATATATATATTTTTTAATATTACATATTACATATTATATATTATTATTATATATATAATATATATATATATATATGATTTTTATATTTCTTATTTCTATCTATATTTCTATATTCTATAATAGAAAATTTATTTCTATAATATAGTTTCTATAATATAGTTATTTATTTTATATATTTCTATAATTTTAACTTTTAATTATAATTATCAATATTATTTTTTTTTTGTGAATTTTATCTTATGCCATTTATCACTTGAACCCATTATTAAAAGTTTAACACTGTGAAACCAACCTTGAAAAGTTGAAGATTTCCAATTTTTCTAAATCAACCTCAAAGAAAGTGTAATATTTTTATACCGAGGAATCGTCAATTATATAACTATTTTTTTATATTCAGAACATTGTGTTTTGTTAACTAAAAATATGCATATTATATTTGTAGTTAAGAATCATAAGTTAATTTTTAATCACTGATCCAAACAAGATAGATAGGCTTCAACCACTCATCCAAATATATTTATATCTTAAAAAGGAACTAAATAATAATCTTTAAATCATTTCTATTGCTCCACTCTTACCATAGTAGATTGTATGATAAGAGATTGAACCTTGCAAATATCTTCTAATAAATACAGAATAACTTTAATCTCTATATTTAACCAAATGGAGATATAATGGAAAAGAGTATAATGTTATTCGGACATTTGTTAAGAGTAATTATTTAGATAAAATATAATTATAAAATAATTATTTTAGATAAATATAAATAAATTAATATAAAAATAAATTAAATAAAAAAATAAAAATTTTAATATATTTATATTTCGTTATTATTATTATTATTTTTATTTTTCCTTTATATAATTTATTTTTAAATTTATTTATTTAATATTATTTAAATTTTTATTTTTCAATCAGTATTTATCCATTAAAACCGAATGTTATTAACTAAAGGATAAATTAATTAACTAAAGATCAGTAAAAGAAAAAAAGAAATTCTTAGACCTTGTTTAGTTATGGAAAATATTTTTTATTTTTTTTTTCTAATTTTCATTTTCATTTCTCAATTTTCTATATTTTTATTTTTCAAGTTAAAAATTAGAAAATAAGAAAATATTTAAAGTTTTTTCTATTTTTTTTATTTTCATTTTTATTTTAAATATTTTTTATCAAATATATAATTATTATTTTCCGTAAATATTTATTTAAAAAAAAATAAAAAACATCATAAAATAGTTTTTCATAATATAATTTAATTTTAAAAAATTTTGACAACTAAACACTAAATCTCATTTTTCTATTTTCTTAAAATAATTTTTCAAAAAATAACTTTAATTTTTCACAACTAAATAAGCTCTTAGGTTTCTAAAAGCTACTCATTAATAAGCTGAGTGTCTATATTGCCAAGAATTTAATCAGGAAATTGTGATCCGATAAGAGATATATAGGGAAACTCAGAGAAGCAAGAAATGACATAACAAAAGGAAATGAAAAATAAAAAACTGTTTATGCATAATTTGCAGATGAAGAAGTATGTCTGTTTGTTTCAATGGAAAATTTTGGCTTTTAACAGAAACAGTAAACGATCACCAATCAATCCAATAATAAATTAAATTAGAAGGATTAATTAAGAATCTGATATTCTGACGTGGGTCGACACTCACTCACTCACTCACTCTTCTCTAGCAGAACAGCAGAAGCACTTCCGTTGTTTAGGTGTTGGTGGGCTCCGCCATACACTTGAAACATTTTAGGCCTTGTTTTTAACTATTTATGTTGGATAGTGTATAATGTGACTGCAATTTGAAGCATTAGATGATTTTCTTTATAGTTAATTATTAATATTCTTTAGATTTGTTTTCAAAGTGAAGATTGATTGGACGGCTAGATGAGGGGTGAGAAGGATAAGGGATAAATATTGTTGGGTCACCCATCTATCTAATCTTACAACTTATAAGCATGCAAAGAGTAACAGAAGCAACGATATTCTTTTGATTGTCAATTTGTCAGAAATCAAGATTCAAAAATCCTTGTGGCGTCATCTCTGAAACCATGTGTGTGTTTTTAGGTAAGACAGAGAGATGATAATGGTTGGTTTTGAGCTTTGAGATTGGGTTGGGCTATCTACAAGAAAAGACATATAATTGTCAGAAGAATACAAAGTGTAGTGTGTAGTCCACGAGTCAAAAGGCCTATGCATTTTTCTGTGGAGTATAATTATATAATATATGAATGGATTCTGGTTTCTGGAGGAATACAGTAGTCGAGTTCCAAATTTTTTTTATCAGCCTTTAATAAATAATAAATGGATACAAGAGAGAGAAATAAAAGATGTCTATTGTCACTCAAAAAGCTTTGATGCGTATCGGTTACTTGTTCTATCTTATTTCATTTCTCGATAATGGAATGATATCAAATCTGTAAACACGTTTCCTTTAATTTTACTCAACTTTCCTATCCATGGAATGGGGAAGAAGTTTCACTTGTGTATCACAGTCAAAATTGCGTTAGAGAATGACAAAATTCCTAACTCTGGTATATATTTAGGGAATGAGTTTTACACTATTTTGTATACATTATTGTTTCCTCATCGATGACATTTCGATGCCCAAAAGTAGAAAGGAAGAAAGAAAGGAAAAAGCCATGAAAAAATTGGAAAGCAGGAAAACAGGGAGCGCAACAACCAATCCATTGCATTGTTTTGCTCCACCATATACAGTAATAGGTGCTGCAGCCACTTCACATTGTCCCTCAAATTTTGCCTATATATTGCGCCAAGCCAAGCCAAGCCAAACCAAAAGCATTTCAGGAAGTTGCAGCTTTGACTTGCAATTCAATTATGTGATTGAGAAACAATGCCACTAATAATATATTTATATTATATATTAAAAAAATAATATATTTTATTAACGCATCTTAATTTACTTACAGGGATTTCTTGAGGCACCCCAACTGCACACACTAGCAGTTGTTTGTTACCTATCCCCAAAAAAATTGAAAAAGAATTGATTGTGATTCAACTTTTAATCAAGGAGCTGATCGGTAGGAACATGGCCAAATATATCAGGACATGAATCCCAATCTCCTTGTTCTCTGGCCTCCCAATACCCGCCAACATATCGATATGCATCACTTCCTTTATCCTTCGCAAACCATCGTGGCTTCCAACCCCTTTCTTGCATCTTCCGTGCCTAATCCAAATCCAAAACAACATATTATAATCAAAACAGCATAACAAGAAATGCTTTCTAGTTCTCCAAATACTAAAATTCATATTTTAGGAAACTTATGACTTAAGTCATGTTTGCCAGCTGCATTATTTCCACTTTGCCAGCTGTATTAATACATAAATTAATACATGTAAAATACCAAGTACTTAATATTTTTGATAATTTACTCCAGACATTGGCGCATCAGAGTCGTCACTGTCTATCACACACACACACACACACACACTCACACTGAGGCTACCTGCCGTTGGCGCTGCTCAAGCCGCAATTTCTCTGAATTTGCCATCTCAAATTCACCATTTTCCAAGTACCTTTGATCTGGCCTAAGCCTTGAATCTGTAGGTGGCAACTTTTCCTGCCATATGAACGAAGCATCAGACATTAATATTCCAATGAATTCCACTGAGTCACCAATGAAGCAGAAAAAACAATGTTTTAATTTGATTCCAACACTCTTTAAAATTTCAGGTTCTTTCAAATGTTACAGAATCACAGTTGATTCTCAGCATGCACGTGAAGGAGAACTGCAATTGCACAATGGAATTGTGTATAGTATAAATACAATAGAAGCAACCGGTTTGTCACTCCATTGTATTGTGCTCAGACACTTAATAAATTAAGCAAAATGGGTGAGGAGCAATGGGTGAGGAGCAGTAGAACTTCAATAACATCAGAACTATCACCTTAAGCCCAGGCATGAGCTCATTTAAAGTTATGGCAAAGCGTGTCAAGTTATATCTGATGGGAAATTTGGGAGGCTTGCTTCGCTTCCAGAGCAGATGGGCATCTTTTAAAGATTCAAATCCTTTTCCCTTTGCAGGACAATCACCATTCACATAGTGCATGCTCTCATCCCACTTTCCAAAAAGTGATGCCACTCTTTTACCATTCCTATCTTGAACTATTCCTTGTACCTATAAAAACAACCAAGTTTGCATAAAATATAAAGTTTAGTATTCGAAACCAAAGTTTCACCAACGTATGCAAAACATAATGCCATGATGACCTAGCTTGAAAAAGATTGTTGCTCAGAAGGAGTCTATTCGTAAATTGTTATCTGCAATTGTAATCTACTTTAATTGAGCAACAATACTTTGATTATCTCCTGTTACTCTCAGAAGTCGGAAATCACTTATACTAATATAGCAATTCCAAATTTCATTTTCACTTAATATAGCCAACAATTTTATTATTTGCAGTTAAGTAATCTCACAACTGAAAAAGGAACTTCTGCTAATAAATAAACACTGGCAGATTGAGACCTAGTTAGATATATACATATATATCCAGCATGGAAGAGCTTTCTCCCATTGAACAAGTAACAGAAATAGTTGCAAAATTTACTACCAAGAATAACTTGGACCCTGGCCATTAAAAAAATGAACAATTAATTGACTCAAAAGCCACTAGAAATATAAATTTACCATATTTACTGCACTCTTGTGACCATTATAAGTAGCTATTAAAATCAATTGCATTCTACCCAATAATCATAAATAGAAATATCAAACATGATTTAGGTGGAACACTAATTAATCAGAGAGCAGCGAAAAGGATTAAATCTTTTCTCTCCCCACAAGGCATTATAGTTTGAATTAGCAAATGCTCATATTAAGAAAAATATAATGAACTTTGGAACAAAAACTACTTGCTATTCAAGTATAAAAGAGATTAATGGAAACAGCTTCAAGAAGATTGATGGTAGGGAGCAATTATGTCCCACTGTCAATACCATTTGCTATCTCTGTTGATTTTAACAGTCACATATCCCAGTTGCTCTAGGACAAAATGAACTTATAATTTTCTACCCCTTTATTAAATGGCATGTCCTGAATTCACACTTCAACTGATTCAAAAGCTGTTGCAATATAACACTTAACAATAGGCTAAACATCTTTTGCACATCCCTTGGCCAAGAAATATGCAAAATCATCAGTGTTTCATGTATCCAAAGCACATAGGAGGTCATCCAGGGACAGAACAATTATTAGAGAAAGAGATGTGCACCTGGTGAGGATTCCGGTCTATGATGGACTGCTCCTTAAATTTCAGTTTGCACGAATACTCGCGATTTCCATCTATTCTCATTGTACCATAGTGATCACAGTACAGTTTTCCCAATATGAGATTGTATATTGATGTTGTAACCTATCATTTTAAAACATCTCATTTCAAATTGGAACCTGACAAAGCAAAAGATATAATCTGAATAGTCATACCTTATTCCATTGAAAAACTTCTCCATCATCAAATTCTAGAGTCAAAATACCAACAGGATCGAGCTGAATTGAGCGGCCCCAAAATTTGCTTTTTAGATTGCTATCTCCCCAAAATTTCCATCCTTTACCCTCACAATGGCATGCAACAATCATGGGGTGATGACTGACCTGACAACAGTAGTAAGCTTCTTGACACTTGGAATTTAAAAAAAAGGAAAAAATTAATGGCCAAAATAACAGCATCACGGTAGTAGTTTTAAAGATGGATTAATTTTCTCTAGAAAAACACATCCCCTGCATATATATTTTGTCCTAGAAGCTAATAACTACCATAATTTTTTCTTAATTACATCACTTTTCCCCCTTCATCATCTTTGTGATATATTTTCTTTACTATCTTTTTGCTATAAGATTGTCAAAAAAAAAATTCAAAATTAGCGTCATTCTGTATTATTCATTTTTTTGAGATAACGATGTCAAAATGACCCAATAACAATAACATTCAGATAAATAAATTCTCTCTCCTTTGGATTTGAACTATAATGTACAACCTACCTCACCCCCTTAGTGAAAAAACATGAACTTCTTTACTAAAATCAGATTCATCTTTCAGTCTCTCACGTAATTCATCCAAGAATTAAAGAAGTATAATGCATTTTGAATGAGTTCATCAAATCTTAACCCTCAATCAAACAGCAGGCTAACAAAACTTTGCTTCTTAAGTTTAGGATGGGTTTTTCTAAGGTTGAACATTGTAGCATTTTGCAGATATGCACAAAGATGACTGATTAGATAAGATAGATCATATAATTTGAACTATCAGGTGTAGATGCCTAACCTTCTCAGAGAAAAAGCGGAGGCCTTTATCTGGATAGTCAGCCTCAAATGTTTCCCCCAATAATGGATTGAATGGCTTGCAAATTCTTCCCTCAGTTGAAGCATATCCCGATACAGCAAAAGCAGCCACATTAAGAATCCTCATAAGGCTGTTACCCTGCAGCAGTTAAAGAATGCACCACATAATTAAGCCATTAGAGAGAGGGAGAGGAAAACAAAGTGCTCTTAACATCATTACTATGATGAAAGGCTCCCAAAGATGCTGATGACTATCAAATATAGAACAATACTCAGGAAAGTTGTCCACGAGGATGGATGATTACCATGAGAAAGATTTTCAAGAGTGAGACCTTGATACACAAGGACTTTACAAGAGAAAACCCAAAAAGTAGTACATTCTATGCAATTTAGTGACAACCATATTGGTTCCAGGACAGTAAGATGGCTACATAACAAGGGGATGATCTCATTACATATCTAAAATAACTAGAATTATATGCATATTAAATGGGAATTCAAAGGGCAATATATGTGTGTTCTCACACGCCTGCAAGGCAAGTAATGAAAATTAATGCATCCATTTTTTATATATATAAAGCCAATACAGGTAGTTTCCCATAACCCAAATAATGCTCCATTAATATTATAAAACTTGAGACTAAATTCCCTTGACTCTCATTACATTGGGTAATGAAAAAATTAATAAATATGTAAGTAATAAATCATTTTGAGAAGTATACAAAAGTTCATAAAAGCAATACGACTTCGTACAAATGAAAAGAACAGAGAAACTCTGCATCACAGAAAGTTAGCATAACTAATAAAAGCAGGGAGGCCCTAAAGAGTTTGAGGAAGCAAAAGACCAACCAACAACAATAAGAGAACCATAGTAATCTTCTAAACATTTTTGAGAGAAGAGCGATTTACCTTCTTTCCCCATTCATATGCCCGGTCAAGGAGGTATGAGAATTCCAAATCTTCAAAACATTTTTGAAGAGAAGAGAGAGGTTCATTAAAGTAAACAGGAAGACAAACTTTAGTGAGGTCCTTCCCAATATTATCCTTAATCATTGACCAAAGGCTGACACCCTTTTCTTTCTCAATTGGGTCAGGTAACTTCTTACGTCGTTTAACGCAAGGATAATTTTTTCCAACAGATCTGATGGAAGGATCAATTTCATCTTCAGATTCAAGCGCATAAAGCCCTTCATCATCGGAAGAGAAAGAGGATGTCCAAAAATCTGATCCACTGCTTTTGAAGGAACCTGATGACAGAAAGTCACGAGTATCGAAGAAGGCATTCTCATCATCATCAGTTTCTTCCTCTGCAGCATCAACCCTTTCATTTTCATCATCAGTTTCACTTGCACTAGCCTCTGGAAGGAAAACCAAAAAATTAAAAATAAAATCCAACCGAGGAGACTTTCATACATGATTTACCATTAAAACAAGGAAAGTGGTATTTAAAAGCAAGTGAACAAATCACTTGAAGAAAAATGGCAAAAGGAAAACTTTAAATATTGGGGGGGAAAGAACAACATTATACAATTGTCTTTCAACAGTATCCAGCAGTTGAAACTTGAAATACACTGTACAGAGATAAAACAAAAAGAAATCAACCCATTTCAAGTTAACATAGTAACATAAATCCTATATGTTTTAACCACTAAAAGTTTTCTGCTATGCAGCCTACCAGACAATAAAAAATCTCATATTTCAAGTTGTCATAGCTACTTCTAACCAAAAAAAATTGCACCTCCCAATTATAAAGCAAATATTAGTTCTGACTTCAAAGTCAATTGTACAAAACTGGCTGGATGTTAGTGAAACATTCCAATCATAATGGCCTGTAAATAATTTCATTGCATAACCACTTACCACTGGACTTGTCTTGCCTTGACATAGAAGAAGACCCTTGATCGTTGAACTGTCTTTGATCGTTGAACTGTCTTTGATCGTTGAACTGTCTTTGACTCTCATCAACTACTGTGTTTTCCAGGTCAACCTTTTCTGTCTACAAAATACAATATAAAAAGCAGTTCCTCAGTTTGAAAACTAGAGAGATAGACAACACTGAACCAGAAACAAAATGCAGACATTTAATTAAGGCATTTGAATGTAAAAAAAAAAAAAACTGAATTTCTAAGTTAAAGAGTTAATAATTGAAGTCAATAAAAAACAGAGGCTCCATTCTCTGATATAAACTATGGTGTAATTAAACTCCTACCAACTAATTTATTAGTTATTAAACAAACAAAAGAAAAAGAAGGCATGCCATATCGTAAGGCACTCCTATTCTGGCAAGACATAAAAGAAATGCAATGCATTAAGCATCAAAAAGGCATGATGGAAACTGCTTAGATGTTCCAATTATAATAGTTGAAATCCCAACTGACAACATTTGAGGCAATCAGTAACACTCTCAAGTGAAAGGATAAACTACAAATAAATTTCTTACAAACAAAGTTAAGTTCACGAGTTGCTTCGCATAACTAAAGAAGGCTGTACTCTAAAGCAAACCTATGATATCTGTGCTGGGAAGTAGTCGCCCTACTGGAGAAAATTTTTCCACCACTATGTATGAACATCAATAAAATGTAAATGGAGCCCATACTTAGCACAGACCAAAGTACCAAACAGCTTCTTTAGCCTAAAATATACCATCAAGAGTCTCAAATTTCCCAAGCTTAAACAGTCACTGGAGGAACTAGGTTAAGTGCTAAGGGCTTCTTTGTCTGTATTTAGTATAAACTATCTAAAACAATGAAAAGAAAAAAAGAAGATTGTCAGTATTCTCCATCCTAAAAGAATCACACAATCAAGTTTTATAATGTTCTCTTCCCAATATTTCATTAGCAGCACAACAGAAATTACAATGGCAGCACATTTTGATTGCAATAAGCCTTAAATTATTATTATTATTATTATTATTATTACTACTATATATATATATCCATAGAAAAGAGACATGAAATCCAAAGAATTTACAATATCTGTTTTGTGAAGATATCCAAAGAATTCAAAATTTTCTGTCAAAAGAAATACACCATGGAAGTTAAATCCTTAAATACTATTAGGAAACAGTGCACGTAAATAAAACACTCCAAACTTAGTGCACAAATCAAATTCTGTTTCTCATGCTATATCAAAGGCATAAATCAGATAAGTTAGTGTTCTAGACCTACAAACAGTCAATCACAGAATTATAGATTTAGCCTCTAATCAAGTTACAGAGCATAAACCACTAAAATCAGGAAATCAAATTATTGAATATTATTTCAAAATGATACATCAGTGTTCAAAAGGCCACCTCCAAATGAATTTTTCAATACAAAAATAAATTAAAATAAAATAAAATTACAACTCTACACACAAAATATAAAACCAATCACAAAACAATACCGGCGCCCTCTAAATTCAACTGACTTATATGGGTCTAAAAAACATTTCAATTCTGCTTATTAGGATGAGAATCTGTAGATGCAGAAGAGGAAGGAGAAGTAGTAGTAGTAGAAAAATTCCGAATTCGAATAGCATGTTCTTTCCTACTTTTCATTACATGTACCTTACCTCTAACTGGCGCAGGGTGTCGATAAGGAGCCATTGCTTCTGCTTGAGCAACACAATCTGGCTTTGCAGCGATGCAAATTCACTTCTCATGATCTGCTCGCTATCCTGTATCGCCTCCTCTCTCAGCCCCTCTTCCTGAAGCCGCTGCCTCAGTTTTTCCGTCGAGACAAAGACGTTTTCCATGGGAGCCATTAGTTCGCTGTTGGACATGCGAGGAAACATTTCCTTCACTGCCTGAAATGCCTCCATCCACGCTATACGATCCTCCCGTGTCTCTGCTCGCAAATGGAGCCTCTTCGTGCCGGTGAAGATCGAGAATCTCTTATCATCTGATCTGCTCTCACGGATCGACGATACCTAAAACATCGATCGAAATTAATTTAAAATAAATAGCAAATAAAATTGAAATCCAATTGAAATGATCAATTTATGGATTGATAGACAAGGACCTTGAGATGGATTTCACCAACTGGGTTGCGCTTAAGCTGAGAGTTACCATTCTTAGGCCTCAAAATCATTTTAAGCGATTCTTCACCGATGATTTTGGATCCTTTCTCTGTCTCTCGATTAACAACAATCTTATCAGGTCCGTGAATCTTATAATACGACAAAACACCGTCCTGCAAAACAAACCACCTAGGCCTCCATCCTTTCCCGTAATTCACCCACTTGTACAAAATGCCCGATATTCCATTCCCTACTATATCATTTATCCAAACGTCGACCTGCTGTTCCCGCGGCAGCGACACCGAATTAGCAACCACAGAGGCGGCCAAGCAACGCTGGCTGGACCGGTTGCAATTGTTGCTGGTGCTATTATTACAATCGATGCCGCCGTTATGGTGGTGGTTGAGATGGTTTAAGAAATGAGTCTGGTGGTTCTGGTTGGCAGTAAGGGATCTGATATTCGGGTCGGATCTAGACGTGATTGCCATAGGAAAATCCGGTAAAGTCTTGGCGGAGGAATGATCAGAGACGGTGGATACACAGCAAAAATGATGCATAGGAAAAGGAAAATTCAGAACAAACGGAGAAACAGATCAAGCCGGAGCATATCGGTAACGATTTTGAAAACTTTTTCACATTAATTTTTGTTTAGAGAGAGAGAGAAAGAAAACTGAGTAAAAAAGAAAAGAAAAGAAAAGAAAACGGTTAACAATAAATGGCGTGAAATAGAAGGGAATTGATTCTGTTAAACTAAGGGACGAAGAAGGCGATAATTCAGAGAGAGAGAGAGAGAGAGTGAATTATATAGCGATAAGTTCGGGAAAAGATAAAAATAAAGAGCAAGCAAAGAGAAGGAATCCAAATTTTAAATCCTGGTTGATTTGAATTGTTCTATATTTTGAGAATTAAAATTGAAAATTTGAAAAAAAAAAAAAACATCTAAAATCAGATTTATATATATATATATATATATATATATATATATATAATGCGGAACACGAAAGGCAGTTTAAAATGCGAAGCGGTTGGTTATGTAAATTATGACTCTTTTTCTCTCTCTGGGGCTCTCGCCTCTTTTTAGGAGGGGTTCTGTTTGTATGTAGAGAGATGCAGGTAACGAAAGGTAGGAATTCGCCGGCGGCGTCTTTAGACAAGGGACTGTTTGAATCAATTTAAAATAAATATGAAATATAATTTTAAAATTTATAAAATATTAATTAATTTTTTAATTATTTAAATAATTAATTTAAAATGTAATTTTAAAATTTTAAAATAAAAAAATAATTTTTTAAATAACTTTTTCAAAATAAAATTTCTATTTCTATTTAAATTTAATTAAAATAAATATAAAATACGATTTTAAAATTTAAAAAATATTTAATAATTTTTAAGTAATGAATTCAAAATCTCTATTTAAAATTTTAGAAAAAATTAAAATAAATATAATAATATTTTTAAAATTTTATTTTTTCAAATACACCATCGTAGTGACGTAAAGGATGAAGATGTTGAAACGTGGAAGGAGTACAGTGTGTGAACATGTGGTGAGGATGTTGACGGGAAGGTACGTGGACCAAAATTAAAGCGGTTTTAAATTCCGGTCCAGTTATAAGAATAGCATATTGCTTGCTCTTAAAATTGTAATTATATTTTAAAATAAAAAATTATAATTATTATATCGAATTTTTCTATTTTCTATTTTAAATTTTTTCATGTGATTCACACAAAATGTCATATTAATGAAATAGGTGTACATATAATTTGTTAAAGTTATATAAATAAAATTTTATTATATTTGACAAGTATAATTATTAAAAATTAATAAATTACAATCTATCCGTAATTTAGAATTATAAATATTTTTTAATTTTATCATATAGTGAGTATCTAATTTAACTATGTAAATGTACGAGTATGTATTAAAAAAAAAATATATGTAACAAATTTATACCCATTTCTTTGAAAAGTCAACGTCTTCTTTTCATAGTAAAAACCAGCACTTTATTTGATGATAAAAGCTTAATTCCCTGTAAGCTTATCATTCATATTGGATTAGATCCGAAATGATATTTTAAATTAATTAAATATAAATATTTATACTTATTTAGGATAAAGAATAAATATCATCTAATCTGCTTTTATGTTTATTATAGGATTAAATCATCTTTTTTTTTTTTAACGATTCAAATATATCTAAACGTTATGTTTAATGACAACTTTATTTGAGTTTATCCTAAAATTATATGTGAACTAAAAATAATGAGCAATTTATTATTTAATTTTAAAATTTAACCTAATTAACTAAATCATTTGAATTTTTTTAGAAATCAACAAGTTAATTCTTATACTTTAATTACATCAATAGATTTAGTCATTCAATTTATTTTCTTTTATTTTTTATTAAATTTTAGTAAAATTATCAAAAAGGTCTTTTATATATATAAAAAAATAAGAGGAAAAGGGTCACATTTTTTATTATTTTTATTTTAATAAAATATATACAAAATAATTATTTTAATTAATATAGAAAAATATTAAATAAATTAAATAATAAAATAAAAAATTTATTTATTTATTTTAATTTTAAATTAAAATATACAAAAAAAAATTATGTATAAATATTTTAAATATTCATATATATTTTTTAATATTTTAATTTTAATTAAATTAAAAAAAAAAGAAAATATAGAAAAAAATTATTTTTTTTTTCTATATTTTCTTGCATTTCTATATTTTCTGTATAAAATCATTAATTTTTATTTAATTGTTTAATTTATTTTCTTATTTTTTGTATATTTAATTAAAATAATTATTTTTTATATTTAAGTAAAATTAAAATAATTAAAAATAAATGACTTTTTTATTAATTTATATATATATACAATAGCCTTTTGGTCATTTTACAAAAATTCAATAAAAAAAAAAAAAGAAGGACTAAACAAATTAACTGATAAAATTAAAGTGTAAGGACTAATTATGTTTTTTTCCTTTAAATATTATCATCCTAAAATACCCTCATATTTTCTATTTTTTTTTATAAATTTTTTGCTTTTCATGTAATTAAAATTAAAATATTTAAAAATATATATGAATATTTTTCTTGTATATTTTATTTTAAAATTAAAATAAATAAAATTACTTTTAAATTATTTATTTTTTATATTTAATTAAAATAATTATTTTTTATACATTTAATTAAAATTAAAATAATTAAAAATATGACTCTTTGTTCTTTTATTTTTTTACACATAGTAAAATTTTTATAAATTAATATTGTTGACTTATAAATTGTACTAATTAAAAAATATATTAATTAATGAATAAATTAATAATTTATTAATTTAAAAATAATATTTATAATTTAATAAATATATATTTAGTTAACTACAAATTTATTGTGATTTATCAATCTAAATTTTATTAATTAAAAAATATATTAATTAATGGATAAATTAATAATTTATTAATTTAAAAGGAATATTTATAATTTAATAAATATATATTTAATTAATTAAAAACTTATTGTGATTTATTAATCTTGTAATCAATTTAATATGAATTAAATGAATTTAATAAAAAAAATATGTGATTAATTAAATACGAATTAAGTAGAAAAAAAATATTATCAATTGAATATGTTTTAATTGAAATGAAAAAAAAAATATGTGATCAATTCATAATAAATTAAATGAATTAAAAATAAAAATATATGATAAATTAAATATAAATTAAATGAATGAAAAAATATGTGAGTCTAATTATTTAGATTAAAATAATCTTTAGGATCATATTTTAAAAAGCACATATTATAATTTATTATATATATAATTTAATAAATTATTAATTTATAATATGAATGAGACTATATAATTTTATAATTTTTTTTTTAAATATTATCTTATTAATTTATTGAAATTATTAATTTAGTCAATTGATCTGAGTCGTTACCATAAAAATTTATCATATAATAGAAATTATTAATTTATCGAATATTAATTTATAAATATTTTATTATATAAATATAAGATTTTTTGGTCATTTTACTAAAATTTATAGAAAAAATAAAAAAATTTAAAAAAATGATTAAATTTATTAATATAATTAAATTACAGGAACTAACTAATTAATTTTTTAAAAATATGAACAATTTAATTAATTAGATTATTATTATTTTTTAACAATCAAATAAAATTACAGTTAAACGATGATACGAATTTTAAATTTTATTAATATTAAAAATATATTCGAGCCGATAAAAAATGAAAAGTAGTGATATACTCCTTAAAATAAAGATGAGGGTGATATTTAAATAGAATACGTATTTAATTTTAAGTTTAAATTTGCTTAATTTTAACTATCAAAACTTTTAACCCAGTAACCACCACAGATCAATTACTCGAATAAATTCAATTTTCACTTGTGCGGATTTGTTACAAAGGTATACACATCCACACTCAGACAGTGATCTCAGTCCAAGTGAAAATAGGGGAAAATTTACTAAAAAAGAAGACTAATCTTCGTCGGTGATGCGTAAAAGAGAAACACGTGTTGTGATATAACTCTTTAACTTTAGAGTGGGGCCCAGTCACAGATAATCCAGAGAGAAAAAACACTGCTCGTTAACGCGTACCAAAAAACAGAGAATCACGGATGATAGAAACCTAAAAAATACTAGTTTTGACTAAAACAAATAGTCAAAGTTTTGCCTTTGATTACACGTGGCATTCATCCGTTACCATTCTGAAATATGAATTCTGAAACCGTCTATAACAATAAGAATCAGCAAATGCGTTCGTAGTGTTGGCACGTGGGGAGAGCCAAACATCTTTTTAATAAAATTAATTGTAATTTCGCCCGCTTGTGTCAGCATGATATTATTAAAAAATAATTTTAATTGATTTATGAATAAATCTCCTTATTAATGTTTTATATTAATATAAAAATTTAAATTATTAATTATAATGTTCAATAAATAAAAAATTATGAGAATATATTTTTTAATCATACACTCGCTTTTTGCAGGAATTATGGCTAATATTAAAAAATTACTATATATATAAAATTTATATTTTATGAAAAAATAACACTTAGAATTTGAAATAAAAAAATCATTATATAAAAAATCATAATAAAAAGTATGCAATTTGAAATCAACATGTATTGATAATCTCCATAAATAATAAATTATTCTATATTAATATGTGTATTCTTAATTAATTTATCAATTTAAATTTAATTAAATAATTAATAAGTAACTCTTTATTTTTTCTTCTCTTAATTAATTTGCTATTAATTAACTCTTTTTAATATACTTTAATTATAAAAATTACAAAAAACTCTGAATTCTATAAAAATAAATAATTAGTATTGTAATTAAAGAAAAGTTTGAAATTTCCTCTTTGATTAGTTTTAATATAGATATAACATAATAGAATATATACATTTAATTTTTTAATTTTTTATTTTACATATATTGTTTTATTTTGTTTTTATTAATTAAATTTTGTTTATTATTTAAATTTATATATTTATGAAAATTTAAATAATATATGCCAAAACTCATTATTTAAAAAATATTATTTTTTTTAGTTTAAATGCCAAATATAATGAATTGTTTTAGCATAATTTTATTTTAAATTTTAAAATAAAAAATAAAAATACCACAATTACTATAATTAGTTATTATAGTTTAATTTTTTTAAGTACTTTAATGATTTTTTTTTTATTTTTTAAAAGACAATTTTAATTATTTATATTCTGTAATTTTTATATATAAATATTAAAAATTTAAAAAATATCTTTGGCTTCAAACTCCCATGATAGAGAAGGTGATAGTTATTTTACGCTTGGAGAGAAATATTATTATCAAATTAAGTTAATTTTTTAAATTTAAAAACTATTATATCAAATTAAATTATTATTATAATTAAATTCTTGATTTGATTCAGTTTAATTTAATTTTATCATTTAGGATATGTCGATTTTAAATTAAAAATATTTTTATAAATTATTATTTTATTATAAATTAACGAAAAAAAATTAATAAAATATTGATGATAAAAAATTCTAAAATAATTCAATAAATAACACAAAATTTATTTATTTCATTAATTTATTATATAATATAATTTATAATTTTTTAATCTAAAATTAAATATTTTTAGAAGAAAGTATACTTGAAACCTAAAATAATTACTGATATACCTGACCTGAGAATAGTTAATATATATATATATATATATATATATATATATATATATATATATATATATATTTACATTTTAAAATCTTTTAATATATTATAGTTCCACGTAATATAAGAATAATAAGTAAAATATCAAATTAATAATTTTATCTAAATGAGTATAATAAGTGAAATATTGCAGGACACTATAAAGGAGACTATTTATATTTGCTTTCAAATACTTTCTAGTTATTCATATTTTGACTTTACATCAAATTATTGATAATATATTTACATCAAGGTAATTCTTTTTTTTTTTCTTTTCTACTAATTGAATGAATTTTTTTTATAGATTTTTTATTTATTATTTTATAGAAATTTTGTCATATGTTAATTAAATCAATAGAATTATTTATTACTTGAGTTTAGATTTTGTTAAAAAATAATATCAAATTTAAATTTTATTAAAAAATTATTGTTGATTATGTATTTATGTTCTTATTTCCATTTTAATACATTTTACTTATTAAATAGAACACTCGAGATTTACATTCTACTTTCTATTATAATAATTTCATTCTCATTAAATTATTTATATTTTCATTCGCACAAAATCAAATAAAGTCTAAATTTTTAATGAACAACGATAAGAAAATCGAGATAAAAATTATAATATGAGCCGCCTATTTACCACATAAAATATATCTGTGGTAAAACAATATTTCACTTAGTCTTAATTTTGTTTTTGTTTTTTTTTTTCCCTTTCATAGCTTGAAATGAAAATACCTATGTTATTATGTAAAAGCATAGATGAGGGAACATTCTAATAGTAAGCAATTACTTCAAATTAAAAAGAATTTTGACTTTTTCTTTTCAAAGTTCTACTTGGGTGTTGAGGGGTTGCTGTGTATTTTTATACATTTCATGTGACCTATTTTAATTATTTAAAAAATTTTAAATAATTTTTAAAAAATTATATTTTGATAGTGTTTGATGTAATGAATCTATTGATGTATTTTTCATTCTAAACAAAAATCATTTGGACTGCTAAAAATGCATTAGAAATTTTATATATTATATTTAACGGTCTAGATTTAACGCATTTTTAATATATTTTTAGCAGTTCAAATGATTTTTGTTTAGAATGAAAAATATATCAATAGATTCATTACATCAAACACTATCAAAATATAATTTTTTAAAATTTTTTAAAAATTTTTTAAGTAATTAAAATAGGACACATGAGAGATTGTTGTGTAACTTCAACTTTCCCAATGGAAGGTAGGTTGATTTTCTTCTGGGAAGTTGTGAGAATAATGAATACTATCTAACAATAAAAAAATATTAATTTTATGGAAATTCAATTCAAATTTTTTTTTATCTCATTTTATATTTTATTTAATATTTTATATTTTTTTATATATTAAATTATTTTTTTAAAAATATTTTAACAGTTAATATTTTTTTATATATGATATGACGCATTAAAAAATATATAAAATAAAAAATAAAAAATATAATAAAATAGAGAATTCAAATGAGTGAAAATTTCAACTTTTCAAACTTGCTTTTTTAGGCTAAATAAACAACACCTAAGAAAATAATTAATTTATTTTATTTAAATAAATCTTTTCAACAAGTGTTGTAACTTTTAAAGCACTTGTTAAAGCGTAAAGATTTGCTTTTTTATGTTAATATTTCAATCATTGCACCATCTAAAAAAAAGAAAAAAAAAAAAAACAAAGAAAAAGAATTAACTTGTTGTAACCTAAATTCAATTTATTATGATTGTTGATTAGGGTTTTATTCAGGTGCAAAACTAGTTTGGAGTTTAAAGGCTGTATAGCCCGAACTCCTCAAAATTAACTTTTTTTATCATTGTAATATATTTTTAAAAATATATTACATTCAATTTTTTAAAATTTTAAAATTTTAATTTTAAGTTATATATTTTTTAAAATATATCATTTTGTCTCTTTAAATTTTTTAAATTTATTATATATATATATATATATATTTCGTAATTTTTCCTTAAAATAAATATAAATTATCCTAAATTTTTTAAAATTTTATTTATTATCAATGTGCTATTATATGTATATATAAATAAATATTTTATAATGTAATAATAATACTGAAATTTTTAAATTTTTTTATATTATCTTATAAATTTGAATTTTTTTCATATATATATGACTATACTTAACTCCTCCAAATTTTAAAGTCTAGTTCGATTCTTGCATTTGAAATTATATTTGCTGGCCCCTAAATTTAAAATTTTAATTTTCCTTTTTATTTTTAAAGTCTTACATTATAATTTTTTTAATCATGACATTAATTTATACAAGTGCATGGTAATTAAGTCTTAATCAAAGAAATTTTCATCAGAAAATAAATAAAAGAACAGAAAAAGGCTATTAAGACAAGTAAACGTGCATATTACTCTTCAAAGTTCAAAGACAACTGCCTAAGTTTTTTACCCATTTTTCTTCACAAGAAAACAAATGTTGCAATCATTAATCGTGGGAAAGATATATAGAGTAACATTACCAAGAAAAAATCTCGAATTCAATTCTTAATTAGAATCAAATTAAAAAAGAAATACAAAAATTTCTATAAATCATCATCAACCGACCCTTACAATATTATTATTATTATTATTATTACTCCCTTAACTTAAATTAATATTTCATTCGTCATAATATTTAATGTATTTTTCATTTTTATATATAGTTTTATAAAAAAAAATTAAATTACCATTTATTAGTTGAGTAATTAGCTACATGAATAATGTATGTATATATATATTGAATAAAATATATAAAATTAATGTGTTATTATTAAAAATAATTATTTTTTAAAAAATTTAAATATTATTATATAATTTTCTTAATTTATATGAAAATAAAGTGAATTATTAATTTGGAAAGTCCCAAAGAATTAATAATAATAATAAATTATAGGACATGATAAGACCTCTGCAGTTTTGATTTAGTTGGTTCTAATTAGTGGCTAACTCATGCTTTTTGACTACTTTAATTAGTCTTAAAGTCCAGACTACATCAAAAGCCAATTATTCTTAACCATTGCTAAATGAGATATTTGCATGCATGCGAACACGCAAATCCACAGATATAGACAGAGACAGAGAGACTTTGCCT
The DNA here is from genome assembly GCA_948193065.1 of Aleurites moluccanus. NCBI lineage: Eukaryota > Viridiplantae > Streptophyta > Magnoliopsida > Malpighiales > Euphorbiaceae > Aleurites > Aleurites moluccanus. The sequence goes on along the minus strand of CANXYC011547901.1, from coordinate 33,596 downwards.
TCTTTTCTCTTGTAGACACAGTACATTACCACTCAATGGACAAAGCTGGAATAGAATCCTCCCTACTGGCCCATGTAAATTCTAAGACTATATGGTGAAATATAAAATTAGAATAATACTTGGTATTAGGAATAATATCCTTTTTTAGTATTAAAAAATTTAATATGATGTTTACTTTAAAAATATCTCATTATATTAATGTTATGTTAGTAAGTGGCAACATAATTTATCAAATTGAAATTTTATTATCAAATTTAATATTTTCAGAATTGAATCAATTTAAAAATCGATAAAAGCAAAAGGTTAAATGGTTCAAAATTCAATTAAAATTGAATTGATTAATCAGAGTTGAATTGGTTAAATAAAAAATAATTAAATTTAATATTATATAATAAAAAATATATATTAATTTATTTTTTTTAATTATATAATAGAAAAATAATTCAATTAAAATTAAAATAGTAATATAATAATGACTAATTATTATAAAAATAAAAATTATCATAAGTAATTTTACATAAAATTATAAAAAATATTTTTTATATCATATATTATTATATAAAAAAAATTTAACTTATGCATCATATATAATTGTCCTCTAAATTTTTAATATTTAAATAATTTTATCATTAAAAAAATTTAATAAGAGTTAAATCATAATTAAATTAAATATATAATAAATATAAATATATTATAATTATATTACATATTAAAAATATGATAAATAAAATATATTTATTTATTTTTTAAGGGTATATTAAATTTAATTGATTTAATTATTTTAAAAAATAAATAATATAATTTATCAATTAAATTATCTAATAATTATAAATTTTAAATTTTAAAAAATATTAATAAAATTTGTCCTTAGTATAGTAGAAAGAAGCTTAGAAAACTTTTAAAAGTTTTGAATTTGAATCTTCTTGTGAACAAAATGTTATTATTTTGATAAAAAAAATGACTCGCTCGAACAGAAAAAATTAGTATAATTTGACTGATTAATTAGTTGAATCGATCGATTTTTGATCTAATTTTTCAAAGACGAATAAAAAGAGACTGATAAGTCCGATTTCTTATTCGATTTTTAATTTTTTAGTTCAACTAACTGATTTAGTCTGATTTCAATAATTATGGTCAAATTAGAGTTTTATCAAAATAAAATTTATAAAAAAAAATAATTAAAAATAAATACAAATTTACTTTTTATAAAAAAATTCGATTGAATTTGAAAATTAAATTTTAATCTACTACTTATAAAAATCGATTGATTTAAAAATCTAATATTTTCCTGCAAAAATTGATTTTGATGCTTCCAATTGGATTATCAAACATTCTCTTATTATTTATAGAATTCTTTTAATAAATAAATCTATTATGATCAAATAATAATTTAAATTATTTTTTGATATTTTTATGTAATTAAATTTCTCAAAATCTTTCTCCAGTTATCAAATTTATACTTAAAATGTAATACTAAAACATACTCCCTCCATCATAATAAACCTTTTACTTTTCCATTTTAATATGTCTCAATTTAATTATCTTATTTTTTAATTTAAATTATAATTTATATTAACATTTTAATAATACCTTTAATATAAATTAAAAAAATAAAAATATTTATTATGATATGTGAAAGAATTAGGAATGTGGATGAAAATTAAAGTAATAAATAAATTAAAATAATAGATGAATTAAAAAGGTTAGGGGTGAGAAAAAATTGAACTAATCGAAAATAAAATCGAACCAAACTGAATTAAATTTGATCAGTTCAGTTCAGTTAACTTTAACTTTTAGTTCGATTCAATTTATTATTTTTTTAAAAATTTAAAATAATTGAACTGTCCGATTATATATATATTTTAACAATTATATATTTATTTTGTTGAAAAATCCGAAATAATCGAATGTTGATACAATTTAGTTTAATTCGATTCAAAATTTGATTCGATTGGAATTTTAAAAATTTCAATTCGATAAATTTAATTTTTCTAAATTTTAATTCGATTAATCCGAATATTCACTCCTAAGAAATATTAAAATATATTTAAAATTTTTTCTTAATAATTATATATTTTATATTTAATAAACGTGAGCGTGAGAGTATATAACAGCAAAATAATAGAATTTGTGCATTTATTTGCTAAGATTCTATTTCATTGTACCTAATGGCAATAGCTTTATTATCTGTTTCCAATTATTATCCCAAATATTAACCTCATCATCACGTTGATTCCATTTTTCTCCCTCTCTCATTCCATTTATTTGCCTAAGGTCCACCATTCCTGCTGGCCATGTGATTATGTAAAGGATGTGTCTTTGACTGATCTTATTACTTTCTTCTTCAATTTCCTCTTAAGAGATGATGATTATGCTCTCTTCATGTACATTCTATCAATGTGAATTCCTCAACCTATTTTTTTTTTATAAATTTCTCCATCACCAGTCATACGCATTCCCCATATTTTTTTATGTTTACTTAGACTATGTTTCTACATCGAGAAATTCTCTCTCACTACACATTTACAAATTAGACTGACTGAAACAGTAAAGTATATAGATGTCCTTAATGAAAGTGAAGATTTAAATACATCTCCTGGAAAAGAAAATTTATGTTTTATGGGCTCTTTACAGTCTTTAGCTTTTACTCGTGGAAAAAAAAAAAAAACTAACTTTTTTTACCCTTCCTTAGTGGTGAATCGAGAAAGCCACAGTATTTCCATTTCCCCCTGCTCAATCCTCCTAGTCCTATCTGAAGAAAATATCACTAGAACTGTCATTCTTAGAAAGAAAGTTAATGTCAACATCATTGGTTATGTAATGAAGATAGATATAGTAAGGATTAAAAGGACATTTTCTTGTTCAATCTAATCCATGTTTCACTTCTCTCACCATCATGGCTCCGGACATTTTTGTTCAGCCTTCGAAAACCAGAAAGATTGTAAATATGTTTGACATTGAGATTGAAACCTTTTTTTTTTTTAAATACAAAACTATTTTCGACGCCACTGAAAAAAAAAACTGTATAAAAATGCTATTTCAGAATTTTTATGACAAGAATATGTTAAATTAGCAGTAAATTTTTTTTTCCAATAGTTATACAAATAGTAATGCTCAACAGATGTTAGAGCATGTTAATGCTATCCCCAACGTGTGGGCAAACAAACAGGGCTCATGCAAAAAAAGCCAAAGACAGACAAAAGCTGCAAGTTGACGTGTTTGGCATACTAGGGGACCCTAAACTTGGAAATGGAACGTAAAAGCTTTAATAAATGACAAATAAATAGAACATACGAACTTTCTCTCCCTCTTTAGCAGCCTTTTAAGAAGTATAAAACCTAATATATAATTCCAAATTATGAAGCAGACAATGTTTGCAAGTTGGACCCTTGTAATGGGTGGTGGCCAGTCTAATAAAACATACATATAACAAAGTTAGAACCTTTTGTCCTATATAAGAACTAGGGTTTATGAGGATACGTGTCCTAGCAGTCTTTTTCTTTTTCTTTTCCTTCTAAACACAGATCATAGTCACGGTACACAAAAATGATGAGAGAGGAAAATGAAAGAAAAGGGACAAAAGCCTCACAATTATAGAACATACCAGTGATTTAGACTGCCCTATATTCAAGATATCCATACTGAGGATCGGCCTTGAAAAAAGAATCTCTACCCTGCACGTTTCAACCAATTAACAGTAATAAAAGGCAACATAACACTGACTATCCCTTAAACAATGTTCTTTTGACACCTGGGTCATGATGGGATCAATGGAGCCAGCTATACCAATTGAAGTAAAACATAACTTTCAATAATGCCCCTTGAACAAAAGTATAATGAAATTGTTATCGCACCCCAGTCAATTATAGAATTACTTATTTTGTATCATTTCATAGCTGGCAAATAACAGACCAAATTTCCAACAAATGATTGATTAATTGATAGATCTTGACTGAATTCCCACAAAGTAATTCACGTGATTTTAAAATAAAAAAGTATATGTTGTATAATGGTCATATGATTACAAAATCTGACCTAACCAGCTAAAGAAAGAATAATTATTAGAAAAAAAGTGGACAAAAATGATAGACTTGTATAATAGTATAAGAGTTACCAGATCTCATTTATTAAAATCTACTTTGAAAATAAAACATAAATAATCGATTAAACTAAAAATAAGTGTTAGAACTAAAGATGAAGAGTGAAGTTCATAAAACATCCGACAGAGTGAAGTTCATAAAACATTCTCTATTGTGCACTTGTTCCAACATGACAGTTCATGTTGCCTTCAGTTGAAGGTGCTGAGGAATCTTCTTCATTCAAGTTTCCTTCTGACCAGTCCTTTGAAGAAGTCAAAACTGTATAGCCACGTGAGAAACAAAACTGTTATGACTTCCACTAAGATACAATCAGGATAAGACCAAATAGAACCATAATATTCAAACGTAAAATCATATGGAAATAATTGCTAATTTATACAGGCATGTGATAACTAAGAGAACATAAGAACTCAAGGATACAAACAAGAAGAACCGTGTTCTGATTACTGGGTTAGTGGACGACCGGAAAATTTTGAAAGCTGCAAGGAAGTTGCCAATCCTTCCTGAGCTTCATATACTAATATTGCTCGTCACGTGGTAGGACTAAAGGCACTGGATTGAGTGAAGGTCACTTATTGATGCATACGGGACCACTATAAATTCTTTAAAAGATGATAAAAGACAATAGAAGAGATTAACTGATATTTTTTCCAATATATAGCTACATCAAGACAGTAGAAGCAACATTGATTAGTCAAAATGAAATAAAAGATAAGAGAGAGCCAAATCTTATCCGAGGATAAATTTTGAATTTGCCACGGGATACAAGCACATATACAAGTGTGCAACTGTTATATCTCTCTATATGCACATATACACCCAGGTAAATAGATAATGGATATTGCAAAATCGAATTGAATATCCTTAGCTAGAAAAAAAATTTTGATATATGAATTATGAGCAAGTATGCATTCTATATATGCAGTTTTGAAGAAATTTACACAACCCTCTAAATGACATCAGTCATGTTAGAGGAACTACTAATAGAGCAGCTAACTGGTTAGCACAAGAATGTAGAAACTTTTGTTGTTCCCCTGACTGGGTAACTAACTTTCAAATGATCAGGAGCATTATTCTGAATTCTGATGCCTCCAGTACCGTTTTTCGTTATTCAAAGAGAGAGAAAAAAAAAAGACATTGGCATAACAAAAGGAGAAAAGCTTTGAAGCTCCTAGCTGCCCATCCCTCCACAATCCCTAGCCTCATTCCATAAAAATCTTCCTTTTGGGTATATAATGAAAGGAAGGAAAAATGAAAACGCAAAATCCAGAAAACTTATTTGCAGAGTTTCTCAAGAAAGGGACTCTGAAAGGACAGATCAGAAACAGCTTACAAATATGCAATACTGTCAACAAAGACCATTATACCATAACATTTAACAAAATCAACGAAGTTGCTGCGAATTATTGATCCTAATCATTCATAGAGAAATACAAGGAAAAACAAAAGGAATCAAGTTCTCATCAATAATAATAAAGCAACCAATGAATTTTTCATAGATAAGTAGGAACACTGAAGAGTTTCTAGATGTCTTAAAAGGTACTCCCTTTGTCCCAAAATAAATGTCCTAGGTTTCTTTTTGATATGTCATAATTTAATTATCTTATTTCCTAATTTTAAACTATATTTTATCTTAACATTCCAATAATATCCTCATATATTTGGTTTTATATAATTAATGTAAACTTGACAAAATAAAAACATATATTATCTTTTGAAAAATAAGTAAATGATTGTATTTAATTATGAGAGAAATATTAAAATAATAAAAGAGATAGTTGTACTTAATTAGGAGAGAGTAAATGTTAAAATAGACTAAATTTTTTTTTTAATATTTGTGCATTTTATAATTAGGACATTTATTTTGGAACAGAGGGAGTACTATTTATTACATATGCCTTAGAAGGTATTATTTATTGCATATGGCTTATAAGGTATTCTTAAAAGGTTTACCGCGAGATATGTTAGCCCTAGTGTTTCTCCTACATTTTTCATGAATGATCACCTATAATTTTTCAACTAAAAATTCTTTCACATGTACCAGTACATATTATGAACTAAAATGGATGAGATCAAGGATGGTTGGAACTATGGAAGTAAATTGTGATTCCAAGGATAACAGAACTATAAAAAGCACAACAAATACCAGATATTGCAATCTTGGTCAGACTGCCAATGGAGGTCCCTTTTTGAAGACAACCAACATCAATAAGATGTGTCAGAGAATCTACTTCTTTTGTGCAACTTGCTGAGCAATAAAGGCCTTTGAGAAGTTCCTCATAGTATTGGCAAAAAAGCTGAAGACATATTCCTGACTAGTATTTTTCCATTAACAAAGCACCTAAGATACATAAAAACCCCTGACAGAAGGTAAAGGGAAAGCAATGGAATCCATCTTGCATGGTTACCTTATGAATAGTATGGTTTAGAATTGAATGTACTCAAATCATTTGTCCAATTGTGTATCTCTTACAGGTTTTGAGCCTCTAAGAAAGGAAAGAAGTAGAACGACTTTTGGCACTAAGAAATGAAAGGACTAGGATGACTGTTGTGTGGCAGCAATTAACTTCAGATAATGAGAGTTTTTGCCAATAACTTGTGGCCCTAGTAATTCCTGCATAACCCAAAATTGAGGAATCCATATAAACCTTTTGTTTTCCCGAGGGAACTATGGAATTGGCATGTCAACTTTAATAGAATCAGAAATTCTTTGTTTGTCATATTGTCTCTCAGAAATTTAATATGGCATCTTACTGAAATATAGAAAACATACAAGCACAACCTAATGAGCTAAATTTTTTATTTTGTAAAGATTCTTATGCATAGTTCAACACTGCAAAATCACATTCCTTTTTCATATGCACTTGAGAGTAAATATGAGACAACAAACACCACTTATATTTTCAATGAGATATTAATGCTCTACCTATTGCCATCAGGATGAAGCTCAAACATTTGGTGGTCTTCACCAATAGCTAATAAATACCCTGAGGATGTCAAGCCCTGCAAATAAAAGAACGGAATAAATACAAAAGAACACATAATTTCAAGTTCCAGCACCAGCAGCATAATACTACTATTTACTTAGTACCCCATATGAAATGTAATAGCACCTGAATCAGTGCTGAATATTACATTCTATTTTTTTTACAAAATAAAGACATGGTTTTTTACAAAATAAAGACATAGTTATTGATTATTCCCATTGGATTAAGGATATCCATGCATAAATCAAGGCTTATAACAATTGTTCAAAAGAAAAGAAACAAGATTTTAGTGACACAACGGGAATTCTAAACTGAATTTGACAAAAATTTCTACAGCTTATTTGTTTTGGCAGAAAACTATGAATTCTTTATAATTTTTCTTTTAGAAAATAATAATAAAAGAAAGCACAGCTCTAAAAAAAAAAAACACTAAAATAAAGAAACCAAGATCCCCCGTATGTAAGAAAAGGAAAACATTATGTCCCCAGTCTACACTAGAATGGAGCGTATAGCAATTTAATGTTCATCCGCATGCATATTTGGTCCTAAACTGGGGAATTGGAGGAAAAGATCCATATTGGGATAAGGTTTAGTTGAGCTGTGTATGTCATGCATATCCAAATTCATGCAGTAGCAACTGATTTAGAAACAATTTCAATTGGCTATACCTGAATAGTTACCACATTCTCCACTACTTGATCCCCATTTTTTTCTTGTATGATCACTCTCTGCCCACTACATGCACACATATCAAAACAGAATCACAACTATGCTTCCAGAAAATGATAAATGTATTACACGTTAAACATTCATCTTAACAACATTCGAGAGTTCAACAGGGTTAAGTGAAGAAGAATATATCTGTGTTTCAAGATAGTAAATATGGACAGTCTTCTGACAAAACAACTTGCATGTTTGGGAACATCCTAGCCAAAGCAGATTGAAGGAAAAAAAAAACTTTGCAATTAGATACTAGCAGAGGAAGTTCTGGGGATGATGTTTTACAACATGTTGCCCATAGTCCATTATGACTTAAATGTGTTAGTCTGCCACACTTATGGCATAGAAAGTTGAGCAGTCATCTACCGTCCTACCCTTATGAGGGTTTTTCCAAAGTAGAGAAATGAAGCAGTTACATGTATGAAAATATATAAACAGTAATACGTACAAGAGAAGATATAATTAGCACTACTGAAGACATGATAAAATAGTTGATTGAATTGATATATGCAAAAGAAACCATCCGCTTGCACTCAACGATGAATACCATGCTTTACTAAACCCATTTGAAGGACATGGGAAAGTATACCACAGAAAATAGGGATCAATGCCTATGAGAAATCAGCATATGACCTATGATTTCAACAAAATAAATCACATTTACTATATGTTAAGTATGTAAATGAAACCTATTCCCATACAACTTCTATGAGGTTTTCTAGGTTCAGTTAACTTGTTTATAGGATAGTTCAGCAACAAGCATAGTGAAGGGTTATAAAAACCAAGATGTGAAGATTTTTGTTACGGAACTTCAATACATTTAATCCCATTAGAGATAAAAGACAAGATGATCATCCACAAACCAAAACTTCCTTCAAGATTTCTCTGCTTCACATGTATGGACATAACATTTTGAAGGAGACGAAGCTATGAGAAAACTCTTTTAGGTGATGGACATGCATGTGTGCCAATGATAAAATTGCATGTGCAAACGGTGAAGAGTGATAAAAGAAAATGCACATCACACCTGTGTAGCCATGTTCTATAGTACAGCTCCTCAAGAGTTCGGAATCCTGAATGAAATACAATAAACGTGGCATTGTCACAAATAGATTTGTACTTTGGAAAAAAATCATCTCTCTGAACGAAACAATTTGCGATTTCTAAAGTTTTTTCCTGATGCAGCCACTGGAAATACATTTTGGTTGTTATTTTCAACTAATTTTTTAGATTGATGATTTAGGATTCTCATGCAGGGGCCATGTCTGCTACAGCATGGAAAACCTTATCATGTTTGACAGGGTGAGTAAGTAATGTAGGATTAAAGTGGTTTTCTAATTTCAGAATTTATTATATGGGATATTGATATTTTTTATAAATGGGGGAGAATTTTCTTTGAGGGCTAAAAAGGGTTATTATGACATCATGCACAATAAAGAAATCTGAAAAGCACTTACTCAAGCTTGTGCAAAGAAGAGTTTGACTAAAGAAACAGATCATTTCAGTCTATTTTTTTTATATAATATCTGATATCATATGTCAATGGAACTCTTTTAATTTCCAAATTTTATTTGCCATGACCTTGTTTCTCTCCATTTCTTGAAGTTCAGAAGATGACAGGAAAATACTATATTATATACTTCTTTCTTCAGATAACTATAAAAATAACTAATCTGAGGCACCTCTTACCTTATTTTAAGTAAATTTAGTTCAATGCCACGAGTACATAGTAGTACTAAAAAATGAGTACATAATAGTACTAAAAAGCCACGTCATATTAGACATACATGAAAATGGAGAAAGAATTAGATTGCATAGTCAGGTAAAGAATTAGATTGCATAGTCAGATAACGTTTCCACAAAAGACCTAACATTGGAAATGACACATTCAACAAAGGAATTGAATTTGTGAAAGTTTAAAACATAGATTCACCTTGCTTTATGAAAAGATCGTAGAGATTTTCAAACTTGTTAAAAAAAGCTGCAAGGATATCTTCTCTTCTTAATTGGTTAGCAACATTAGATAATTCTCTTATTGATGCATTCAAGCATGTTGTTGGTTTCTCATTATTGACATTCAAACCTATACCTGAAAGAAGGATGCATTAGTTCCACCATGGACAAGAATTTAGAACTAGCCTTTTGTGCATAATAAATTTGGACTATTGACAGCTAATAAGTTATTTAGAAGCATGGGTGCTAAGAACAACAGGAAATATAATCTATTTACCAGCACTAACATTGAACTTCTTTGATTTATATGTTGAAGTAGATAGAATGCCACCAACTTTAAGGCCATTCAAGTAAAGATCATTTGGCCATTTTATTTTAACATCTAGACATGGTAAGCCCTGAAATAGATGATATTGTAAAAATAAGCATATCAATGTCTTGACAATTGATACATTTACAGAAATAATCACAATAAAATTATCATGTGCAGCTTCAATGTTCCAAGTAGCCAAGAGGGAAAAACGAAATTTCATCTTTTACCCACTGTTAGTAAGATAATCTGAAATAACTTCCATGTTGTGCCTTTGGCTTAGTCCTAAGTCCTAATCCATACCTTAGAAGTATCTTAAAACCTTAGTAAACCATATTCCAATGGAATTTCAATCAGAGGCTAAGTTTCTAAGGATCACAAGTATTTCATTAGTTTTTTGTAAGTTAATTATAGATGAAAGAATATTATGGAACAATCAATTTATTTAATATCACATTGCCCTTTAAGGCCTTTCATTCAAAACCATTGACTGCCCTGATGAGTTTCCAAAACTTCAATCTCCAAGACCAAATACTATGAATACAACTTGACAAAATAAACTAATTTAAGTCATAATCCTCCCTTGACACCAAAATGGGTATAAAAGGTTGCCACTTATATCAATTTAAAAACAGCCATGCATTTCATATATTCTTTTCATATGCTAAGCAAATGGAAATTCATTAACTACTTACACTCTTGTGACAAACGTCTTTTATTGCTTCTGTAACCGCAAGAGAAACCACATATTGCAACAAAGGCACAACTCGTCCATCCTCCATTTGAACAGTAAATGAAAACAACAAGCAACCTAATGGAGATTCCCACACATTCTTGGACCGCCCTAAACACTCAAATCAACAAACTATGTAAAACCGACAAATCATAAACAAAATAAAAAATATATAATTCCAAACCTCGTCCTTTGTATTGAACTTCAGCTACACAGACCGCACCAATTGGAATCTCACAGAAATTGCTGCCAAAAACCAAAAAAATTATAAAACATTCAATTACTCGCGCACAAAAGAAAAAAAAAGAAGTAAAGATGTCAATTCAGTGATGCTTACTGTGAAACGACGTCGTGGGTGGAAGTTAATCGCGGAGACCAAATAAGGAACCTACCGAATTGAGTAGTGGAAATAGAGTTGAGGAACAGCTCTGCATTGAAAGACTCTTCTTTATCTGGCTTAGCAATCTCCGATTCTAAGAGTATTGAAACTTCGGTATTATCAGGAAGTTTAAGAGCCTCAGTTCTCTTAAGAGATTGAGCTATTTCTTTATCAGAAGATGATTTTCCAGATAATACCAGTGTACAACTTGAACCGCCGCCGCCGCTATCCATATCAGCTACTGATCGGTACAGAGTGAAGCTCCGTTTGTTTAGAAAACGAAGCGACGGACAAGTAAACCGCGCGAAACTCGAGAGTGGCATGAACCAGAAGAATTCGCCGAGATAAAGGTTAAATTTACTCGTTTAGTACACGGAGGAACCAATATGAGTTATTGTCACCGCAGTGCTTGAATATTTATTCTCACAGGGGTTTTTAACAGTAGATTTAAAGCAAAAGACACGTCACATGTTATTATTCGGTTGTATATGGTTTTTGTAGTGATATAAAAATTTACAAAGGCATGTCACCCTAGCTTGTTAAATTTTTTGGTGGTTTATGAGGTAGAAGAGAGAGAGAGAGTGTGTGTGTCAATGGAGGAGTTGCAGAGTGCTCTTCAAGATTGGGGTTTAGCTGTTAGTAATCTACCAGAGAAAGGACGGTGTCTCTTCACCACCAAGAATTTCTATCCAGGTCTTTCTTAGCTAATTTATGATTCAAATATCTTATTTTGAAAGAAAATTATAATTTTTTCCATGATTTTCATTTTCTTTTTAAATTTTCAGGAGAAGTAATTATAAGCCAAGAACCTTACGTCTGTGTGCCAAACAACTCCTTAACTGAATTGCGGTGTGATGGATGTTTTGCTTCTGGTAACCTCAAGAAGTGCTCTGCTTGTCAAGTTGTTTGGTACTGTGGGAGTAAATGCCAGGTGTGTGAATTATTTTCCAGGATTTTCTTTTGATTTTTTCTCTTGTGTTTGTGTATATTAAATTTATTGGCTTCTTTTATTAGTCTATGCAAAAAATTGCATCTTTTTTCCCCCTTTTTTCAAACAAGGGATTGTTCATAATTTTTCAGAAGTTGGAATGGAAATTGCATCGTCTTGAGTGTGATGCGCTTTCTAAGCTTGACAAGGATAGACGGAAGTGTGTTACACCATCTATACGTTTAATGCTGAAACTCTACCTTAGAAGAAAATTGCAAAGTGAGAAGGTAATTAAGTTATTGTTCACTGAGTTATTAGTTACCCCAATATATTCCTTTTTGCCATTTTTTGATTATGATATTCAAGCAGTTTTGGGGATTCATGCGAAGGTGATATGCTTGATTCTTTTGATTGCAGACTATCTCTGTTACTGTTACAGACAATTATAATTTAGTTGAGGCCTTGGTGGCTCGTATCCTTTCTAACTTGTATGTTTGGTTTGATCTACTTGATGTACTTCTTTATACTAGTATTTCAATTCCACAATTGATTTGTTTTTATTAACCTTAAATTTGGTAAAGACATGAAAGATATTGATGAGAAGCAATTGTTGCTATATGCACAAATGGCCAACCTTGTCAACCTGATTCTTCAGTGGCATGATATTGACATAAAAGAGATTGCAGAGAACTTTTCCAAGGTGCCCAACTTATTTTTCATTATATCTTAACTGTTCATTGTAGTTAATCACTGTAAATTAAAGCACCTTCAATTCTCTCACTCGAGTACTTCTGTTATGTTTTTGATAGATAAAAGATGCTTGGAGTAGGTTCAAGTGTTTTACATGAAGCTGCATTATAGTAGTTTGATGTCCCGCTCTCTTAAGCTTCTCTTGAGCAAAACAAAGGGGGGAGAGTGCAACCTTACATTGGAATGTTGAGTGGTGCTAAAAGAACTTATTGAGAAGTTAAAGGATGTTTAATTTGTGTTTTTAACTTGATGGGGACTCAGGAAAGTTATATTGATTTGAGCATGGGTGCATAATTAAATCCAGAAATTTCACTGTTGTTTAACTGCATTCCCATTATCGATTATTTTTCAGTTTGATGAAAATTGATTCTCTATGTTGCATGAGGCAAGTCTCAATAAGTTATTCTGGATCTGATTTCTCAATATTCAAATGCAGCTTGCATGCAATGCCCATACCATTTGTGATAGTGAACTGAGACCCTTGGGCACTGGACTATATCCTGTTGTTTCCATCATTAACCACAGGTAACTGCATTAGAGGAATGTTGTGTGTGATTGTTTGCTTTTGTTGTTAGTTTGCTCAATGGTTCTGGTGCTACAGTTGCTTGCCAAATGCTGTTTTGGTATTTGAGGGAAGGCTTGCTGTGGTACGTGCTGTACAGCATATACCAAAAGGCACTGAGGTAAGCTTGCCTTTTCTTGGTCATTATGTTTTTCAAATTAGCTGGAGATGTGCCGATGTACCTGTTCACATGGCTAATTCAGCCTGAACCTGCTCATTTGACAATAATGTAAGGAACTTGATCATCCCAAAGAATTTGTGAGAATTGGTTTTGCTATAAAGTTAATTTGGTGTGTTCTTCTCAATGATCAATATCTCAAGATTTCTATACATCAATAGGAAGTTGAAGGAGGACTTCAAATGTTGAAAGGATGAGAATTTTATATAAATTTCATATTTTATTGCACACCAAGAAGAAGATAAAAGATTATAAATTTTACTTTTAGAACTCCTCAGCCGTCACATTTAAAAGTTTCATCAGTGTCAATTGTATCACACAATCCCATAGAAAGCTAAAGACTTGCAAATTTTCTGCAAAACCAAACTCCTTCATAATTTGAGGTATATTACTTAAAACATTTTATTTTAACAGAATGATGCAAAAAGCAAAATGCTTTCTCATAGCTATAAATTGAGGGACTAATAAATTAGTTCCTGAGAAAACAGGTCCTAAGTAGTGTATTTCACTATACGGCAGGGATTAAATAGTCATTCACCATTATTGTTATTGATATGTTATTGTCCTGCATCATTCTGTTTCTGTGTATTGGCAAGCTTTTGGCCCTGCATATATTTATACCATTGTGTCAGGCTTTTGATAATGGCATTTTGTTACATATTACATTTCTTTTTTCTTTTTTTTTTTTAGCCTTTTCCTGTATTCAACCAACTTCTGTCTGAATTCCTGTGAATTGAAAATATGATGTTGTTTGAGTCTTCTATTTTATTGCAATATTGCATTAGCATCCAATGCTACTTTAATAGCCATGCCTTTTGTCAATTCAAGATATAGTTTGTTTGGTTATTTTGTGTTAGGTGATGATAAGTTACATAGAAACTGCTGGAAGCACCATGACACGGCAAAAATCTCTCAAACAACAGTATTTTTTTACTTGCACATGTCCCCGGTGCAATAAAGTGGTAATTCCTAGTTGAATTAATAAAATCTCTCTTTTTGTGTACTAGTCTAATAGGAAACTCCAATGGATACGTGTTTGTGTAGCGTACACTTTCTTGTTGTTGGGCCCATTTTCACTCAACAATCTTCTGATGTGTAAAGTGATTCCTCCTTTTCCTGCTGGTTTCTTCTTAATGCTGACATTAACAAAAAGTGAGCATAACGAGCATAACTTTTTTTTTTGGCTTTCGTAATATTGCCTGTGGAAATGGCAAATATTCTTTCCAAAATGTATATTAATTCACATGATTTTTACCACTTCATAGTAGGTTTACATGATTTTTAAAGGATATAAATTCAACTCAACTCAACTTAACCTTGGTCCCAAAATTAATTGAGTTCTTTAAAGGATATCCATTATACAAATTGAATATGAAATGAGACTAACAAGAAGGGTTTCTATACATATACTTGTATGCAGGTAGCTCCATACATATATTTATTTCTGGTTAAAAATTCTTATATTGCTTTGAAGGGCCAAGAAGATGATGTTCAAGAAAGTGCAATTTTGGAAGGTTACAGATGCAAAGATGAAAGATGCAATGGTTTCTTGCTTCGTGATTCTGGTATGTGATTTGCCTGTAGACAGGTCAATGATATGGTCCATACAGCATTTTCAATTTTTTCTTTAAATATGCAGATGACAAAGGATTTGTGTGCCAACAGTGTGGCCTACTTGGGTCCAAGGAAGAGGTAAAAAAGATTGCAGCTGAAATACGAGCAATTTCAGACAAGGCTTCCGAGTCTATGTCCTCTGGCAGTATCCTTTTCAGTTTGCATTGAGAACCATTGATCTCTTTGACCATTTGATCACACAAGTTTGTTTGTTTCTTTATTTTTTCATTCAATGAAGGAATCTTTTTGAATTCTAAGTCGTGTAAGAACAACATCTGTAAAAATTAAACAACAATGTTGTTCCTTAACTGAGCATAGATCTGCAAGAAGCTATTTCTATATATAAGACAATTGAGAAACTTCAAATGAAACTGTGTCATCCCTTCTCAATTAGCTTAATGCAAACTCGGGAAAAGCTACTAAAGGTAGCACCAAGTACCTTTTTCTTTGTTAATAATTGTTTTCTTACAATTAGATAAATGTTAGTAATGTAGAGTTCAATGTTTATGATAATATACACCAAACTTTATGAAAAGCATTTGGCTTTTTCAGATGTTGATGGAGATGGAGGAGTGGCGAGAAGCTCTGTCATATTGCAAACTGACCATTCCTGTGTATCAAAGTATGCCATGCTTCAAATCATGTATATATACAAGATGCATGAAACCTTACCCTAGTTATTCTTAGGCCTCTAAGGCTATACTTGGTATATGATGTAATTGAATGTATTTTAATGTGATCACACAAATTTTAAGTTTGTTCTTGCAAAAATATGAGCTAAAAATTCATTTGGTTACATTGCATTACATTTATTAACATCGTACCAAACATAGCTTAGTAACATATTAGAGGAAGTTTTAGTCTGCTTTGGAAGCATATTCCTCGAGGCCTTAAATAATCAAGCTTTGGGAGAAAAAAAAAATCTATTCGAGTCTTAAAATCACTTCTCAGGGTTGCACTATAACTGCAATATAGTGCTTTCAAATCCAATTCATGGCTTGTACAGTTGCACTTCACATGCTTGAACCATATATTGTCTTTGAACTTTTAGGTTGTAAGGTTGAAACCATTATTCCTGCTGACATACTGAATTAAGAAATGTGTTTCATTGCAGGAGTATATCCAGAATTTCATCCTTTGCTTGGATTACAGTATTACACCAGTGGAAAACTCGAGTGGTTAGGGTTTTTCTCCCCTTCTATATTTGTTCACATACCTGCACTCTTGTTATTTTTCATTCTTTTAGCTGATTATTCTTCAGGATGCTCTTCCAATCTCTTAGAACACTGCTCTTTTTGCTTAACTGAGCAGTGGCATGGCTTTAATGATCAAAATTGCCTCTGAAATTTGGAACTTAAAATTGCAGAAACACTGTTTTGCATATTGCATGGATTGTGAAAAGTACATTATGTTGGAATCTTTCTTTAGATAAATATTTTCAGTCATATCTTGAAAACATTGATAACATACCCTTGTGAACTGGCCATGGTGCTTGTATTAGGACAGCTAGACATGCAATGTCCCAAGAAAAAAGGGCAGATAATCATCAGATTGATCATAAGTTCTTCGTTAATGATGTGGAGCTTCTCCTGCTTGTGAGGCAATTTATTTCATGACTTGATCCTATTCTATATTAGCTATTGTTCTTGTTTTCCGACTCCTTATTCTCTATACAATGATTTATGAAATCTCGTGGATTCTCTGATGATAAACTCATATCACCTCTGTGACTCATGTTATGGTTTGGTATCTCTCTTGCATTAAATAAAAATTAAAAAAAAAACTCCTTATGATACCCTGACGATCACTTGTCTGAGAAACATTACCCCTGCTGTCTGTGGCCATTTTAAAATTATATTAGCCACTGTTATTGCTGTTACAGGTTGCTTGGGGAGACAGAGGAGGCTATCAAATCACTGACCAGGGCAGTGGATATACTCCGAATTACTCATGGCACAAATACGCCCTTTATGAAGGAGCTAATATTGAAGTTAGAGGAAGCTCGTGCTGAAGCTTCCTACAAACTTTCCTCTAAAGATGATGAGTAGCAAAGTCCATCTTGTAATTATTTTTAAGATGGATATCTGCTATAATGCTTGCATCTTTAGTGCTGCAAGCAAGACAATACCCCTTCAGAAGGAAATGAAATTTCAATAGATCACCATTCGAGTATCTGTTCATTCATCCTTGAGAGCATTCGTGAATCGATTTGTTCAGATCTCTCAGGAAATTCTCTTTGGATAAATTCCTCTATCAGCCTGCATCAGAGAGCTAGACGCCTTCTCCATTTCACGTTTCAGTTGGCATTCAAAGCTGTATTTTAGGATGTTTCTACTGATGGTCTACCAGCTTGCCTGGGTTTCTGTTGATCATTTGTGTTCATTTGTTAAGCATTTTGTTATTGTTCTTGTACTTTGCAATAGACTATTTGTTGGATATTGGCATTTATTCTCTAGATAACTTAAATGCAGATGTGGGCATTAAGTTAAAGAGTACTTTTTTTTTAAAAAATCTCTCTTTAAGTTCCTACTAATAGTAATACGCTTCGATATGTTGCAACACCAAAATCTCCTGCTCTCTTTTTTTTTTTTTTTTTTAAAGAAGACTGCATTTTTGTGTGAAAAAATTTACCATGCATTCATAGTCATTTTCAATTACTAATGGGATTGAAATCAACTAGTTTCTAGTAGTTTAATCAAGTATTTATATTTTTATATAGATTTAAATATATTTTATATTGTACATAATATTTTAAAATAATTTATATATTTAGATGCGTTCAAATCTTATTTTTAATATTAAGAAATAAAATGTATTTAATTTCTTAATAAAAATTAAGTTGAGTTGAGATGAGTCGAGCCGAATCGTCTCAAACTCAAAAAAAATTTAATTAAAATCAAATATAAAATTAATTATATTTATAAACCATTTCTCTTCTCTACAAATCCAAACCATTTCTCTTCTCTACAAATCCAAACCATTTCTCTTCTCTGGACTGTATTTTCATGGAGGAATTGAAAGGTCTCCTTGAAGATAAATGCTTAACTGTTTCTACTGATCCTATCAAAGGTCGCTGCCTCTTCACCACTAGAGATTTCTCTTAATGCATTTGTTCTCATTTTATTCATAGGATGTATAAAAGAATTGATCCGGGACCAAATTTTAGAATAGTAAATTATAGGGACATAGAAAACATTTCTTATTTAGTCCAGAAATATTATCTGATAATAATATGGCCATTGGCCTGCACGAAATGATAATTCATGATTTTGCATGCACACTCCCCTAGTTCAAACACAGTAAGCCCTTCCCATGAAGTGAATGCTATTATACTATGTTAAGAAGTCTCTGAGTGAGCTGGTGACCAGTGATCTACTTTTTATAGGCATAATGGAAACACACAGAATGCAGTAGAGTTGCTGACCAAGGCATTGAATATTCTGCGAATTACTCATGGGACAGAGTTACTTTCACAAAAGATCTCTTGATGAAGTTGGAGAAAGCTCCTGCTTGGGAATGTCTGATTCTTTCTTCTAAAGAGGTAAAGTGATATCCTTTTCTCAACCATCTTTGAGATGGATATCTGCTGTTAACAACTCGGAGGCATGTTCTGTTTATATTTTGTCCAATGATGACAAAAAAAAAAAATGCTTCTGTTAACTTTATGTTTTGTCAGTGTCACTCTTGCCTGCATCAAAGAACCATTGGTGCATTTTAACCAAATTCTGATGCTTTGTCACAATCCTCTCACGTCTGATCAGTAGTTTTGTAGGAACTTACTGTTATAAAGAACTTAGAAAAATTCTTTTGTGGATCTAGAATTTGTAATTATTATGTTATAGTTAGCCTGTAAAGGGTAGTTAAGGATTCAAGTCCCATTTAATTTAACTCTTCATAACAGCTGATGGCTGATAATTGTTCCTTAATAGCTGATTGTTTAGGCTGACTGATTGTTTACGTGTTAACTGTTAATATGTTTAATAATTATTAAAAATAAATATTAATATTTATCTTGAAATATTATTTTTAAAAAATAATTTAATTTTTTTTTTAAATAAGTAGAATTGAAATTTTTGTAATAATAGTCGTTTGACAACCTAATAGTTAATAACTACATAAAAAAAAAATCTTTATCAAACAATCACTTAAAATAAGAGTGATTTAAAAAGAGTTAATTATCCCTGATAAGATAACGAGAATCAATTTAAGCAAGAAATTTGGCTGATTAGAAATTATAAGAAGAGGCAACTTGTTTGCATCGATATGGAGCTTCGTTTGTATTAATTGAAATATATATATGTTAAAGCAATTATAACAAATCAGTCTATCAAACATATTCTTAATATTTTTTGCAAGAATAAAGAGAACCGATATTCTTATAATTTATTTCAAAAAAAAATTTTAATTTTAAATAAATGATAGAAATTTTGTATTTGATTTTCTCAGGAATTAGAATTGCAAAACTCAAGACTCCAGCTTAATAGAACGTTATGCACCTGAGCTGAAAGTGATGTACTACACCTTCAATAAAAGTGTTTCAAACATCTGTGAAAAGTTTATATCCATTGTCCAAAAAGGAGATGCGTACATTAGGACCATATCATAATATCATATTTCCTGTCCTATTATAACTCAATAACACAACAGACATCATTACAAAATGCGAATAGTGTTGAACATGATTTTTTCATAATTCCGTCCAAGAAGAATAAGACTTCGCACAGTTAATACGCTTGAATATATTTGTACAGTTGAATCCAATTCTACTCCCTTTCCAACTTTGATAAACATTCTCTTAGTTGTAAGCAAAGCTTACACATTTGAGAGAGCAACTTGCATTGTTGGTCTCGTGATGTTAATGACTGAGATGTTAGAGGCATAACTGGGTCATTGAGTAGTTGTTGGAGCTCATAACACAGCTTAGACGCTTCCTGATTATTAGCACAAGCTTCAGCAACAAGTTGAAGCAGCTTACAGCCCTGCTCTTGAGGCAATGATGGTTGTGGAGGGACTGGGGGAACGAGAAAAGGGTGTTGAAGTAGTTGAGGAATTCTCCATCTTTCATTTCGATCCCAGGCAAGACATTTTTTCATAAGATCAAGAAGCCATGGATTGGAAACTGGACCATAAGTTATTTCATAGTTTGGATCTGTTATAACTTTGAACTTCGCCCAAAAAGTTTTGTACTCAGCAAAGGGGGTTCTCCCATACACCATTTGGTAAAGGATGCAGCCAAGCGACCAAATATCTGATGGCCGACCACACTTAATGGTGTTTCCTTTCGCATCACTCTCATTGCACAAGAATGCCTCAGGAGACATATAGCTTAGAGTACCCACCTGCAGTAGTAAAATTTAAGTAACTAAGTGAACAATATGAATGAAAACCTCTTTCTCAGTGACAATATACTGAATAAACACAAAAGCATAGCAAGCAGAATTGGTGGTTGGCATCAAGTCCCAGATTTCTGATCAGCAACCAAAAAAAAAAAAAAAAAAAAAAAAAGAAGCAAATACAATGATTTGTTTGACAAGTTAACAAAAAAAAATCAGATCAAAATTTCATGACTAGAAATCAACACCACTTGACCGTCTAAAAAGATATTAACTCATGTTGACCAGCATAATCACTTTTCACCAATTTTCAAGATCCAACATTAATTAACAAAAATAACTTTGAATATAAAACAGTACAAGAGTCAATTGATAAACACATCCAGATTCTAAATAATGCTGATAGAGTAGCCATACTCGTAATCCATAATGAAGAACTACACTCAAATTCCAATAACCTTTGAGAACAGTTTTAACTGAGAAATTCCAGTGGATCAAAGAGCAGAGGAAAAAACAGAAACTCGCATAAAGAATACATTACTTTCTGCAGGGTGAAAGCATTAGCACTGTGCAATAGTATTCTGAGATTTCACACTGGGAATCAGCAGATGGCATTAAATATCAATGAAATATATTATGCTTAACTAGAGTGTGGCTGCCGTTAGACAGTTTGAAATCTGTAGATTACTAGTTACTACTTAAATATGATTCATCAAGCACTACTTCCAGAAAAAATATGATGGATAATTGAGGCAGCATAGGCTAATAGCAAGATCCAGCAAGTCACAAGAGAGGATCACAAACAAGATAGGTAATCATACTTCTAATGAAAAGGATAACTTCAGGAGAAAAAAAGGGCACAAGTGAAAATTACCTGTGAATCCCTTTGGATGTTGGTTGTATCACTCATTATGGCTTTGGCAATGCCAAAATCAATCAACTTTAGAGAACCTTTTACAAGAAGAAAATTAGCTGGCTTCAAGTCAGAGTGCACTATGCGCTCCTCATGTATGGTGTTGACAGCTTGAAGTATTTGCTACAAAATATTTTAAAGAAATAATGTCAATCTTTCATTTTTTAAATACATGAACAAGATTAACTTTGCCTAAAGAATAAAAAATTCATTCTACACATTCTTAAGGTCATTTGAAGTTTAGTTTTGTAAGATGAAAGTGATGCCATGATCACTGAATTGAAAAGATTTCTCTTTACCCAGACTAATATACCTAGATATCAGCAAATACTACAGGAAAAGAAAGAGACATTAATATTAGGAAAACGAAAATGACAAGAATCCAGGTCATATTTAACATAAGAATTGATTCAACTAATGCAGTCAAAAGTTCCACTGATTAGACTAATGTCCCTGAAAAAAGAAAAAAAAAAAAAAAAAAGGTCACCACCTTTCAAGTTCAAAATGACTTTGCTCGACTGCTAAGACTGTCACAGATGTTTAATAATTAATAATAACAATCATACAAAATTTGAACCAGAGCTTTAACCAGAATGAAGCAGTAAATAATTTTTGCAAAAAGACCTTAAGAGCATTTCTGTAAATATAATTAGCAACTATGAAATGATGTGAAGTGTAGTCAAGGACCTGCCAGTAAAATCTGAGCCAGTTCTCATCTATGGTCTGATTAGTGCTATCCATTTCCTTCCATTTCTGGGACAGCATATGAGCCAAATCAATTTCCCCATATTCAAGGACCATGTATATATATCCATCATCCTTAACTCTGCCATCTTTATTATTCATGGATCCATTCATGACTTCGCAGAGCAAACCTTTGTCCGTCACCTAATACCAAAAGAGAGTATTAGAGATACACCAGATATTTATAGTCAAGCCTTTTAGATGCTATGCCTTCGACGTATGGAATTCACAGAAATAACACTAGCTCCATATAAGCAGGAAAGTATGTCCTTTTCAACACGAGGTACTTTGCATTTGCAAGAGTATCTGGAAGCACTAATGTTAGGAGGATGTGCATATATATATGCATTAAGGAATAGAGCAAAAGAAATAAAGTGATTCATCCGGACATCTAGCTTATTGATAAATGTGTTAAGCAGTCCATCTTTAATTATTGCTTATTTTCATAGTTTTTAGCACATTTGATGAACTTTGAATAAACAATTGAAACTCTTACCTATTTTGTGGAAAAAAAAAAGAATGAATGGTGTGGTATTTACCAATAACAGGCCACTAAATCTGCATCAAATTCCTAAAATTAGGAATATGAACATCATATGCTAGGAAAATTATCAATTTCACCCTAGAATCATCTCTTCCTGTTGTTTTTAGCAAATTGACAACATTAAGCTGGTAAGAATTTGAGTAACATTTTCTTGAATGATGGAAAAAACCAACCAAATGAGAAAAAAACTTAATTACCAATCAACCAACTAGATTTTGTCAATTAGCACAAAGTTATAGACAGGATAAAATATTTCCAACCAAAAAAAAAATAGATTTCTGAACTCAACAGCATTCTTTTAAAACAACCTTTATTATCTAGACAATTCAGGACAATGAAGGTGCTTCTACTACTAGTAACCAAGCTCCACAACAATTCTAGTTTCTAGATTACAGGAGTTAACATCAAATCCTGAAATATTTTCATCAATAGCAACACTATAATCCAAAAAATTTGCACATAGACAGATAAAAGATTCGACAAACCCACGAGCTGTGGCCCACTTTTTTTTCCTAATTCAAATAAGGATGACTTCACACAAAGGACGTCAAGATCTAGAGGTTGGTGTTTGGTCAGGATTAACCTTTGAATCAGCTATACCATCAGGCTTGTTTAGGGACTCATGGCAATCTCATCTGTCTTTCAAGGCTTACTTGAGCAATTCGGTTGCGATCATTGAGAGCATCTAATGTTCCTCTAGGTGCTGTTTGGGCTCTTTTCATTTGCCATGTTCTTGAATTCACCTAACTCATTAGTTCATCAGAGATTCAGAGACTAGATTGCAAAAGATCCTTTTTAAGCCATTATTTTTTTGGCTGATTCAGGCAATCTTATGTCTTACTCTCAAAATTTCACCGCCCACAGATGTTTGTATTGGTCCATTTTAACTCAATTTTATCATCATATTAATGTATTCCAAGTGATATCTTCTTCATCATAGCATACTCAAATTTGAGAAGCCTATATTCCAGGTTTCTAATCAAAGCATAATAGGAGAAAATGGCATAGGAATATTCTCTGTGCAATTATATTTTGCACAAAATTATATCTGTATCCTAATTAACAAAGAAAACATTTTCAGTTACAAGTGAGTACCTCATAGTCTATTAACTGTATAATGTTGTTTTTCCCCTTCAATTTGTTTAGGTACTCGATTTCCTGACAAAAACCATATGCAGTTGCATAATCACGACCCTTGAGCTTGATTTTCTTGAGTGCATAAATTTTACAGTCTGAAGAAATCACTTTGTGGACCTCACTGCTTCCTCCACTACCGATCTTACCAAGCCTTTGATAGAGCTTTCCATTAACTTTAAAGAACAAATCAGGGTCATAATTCTTTTTACGAGGAGCTGATGCACCTTTACTAGTTGCCATCTTTTCTCGTCTTTCTGGTTTAGAATGCTCTAACTTCACATCTGAAGATGCATTTTTGGGTAATGGATCTAAAGATTGCACATTAGTAACATCATTTGCGAGTCCCTTCTCTTTAGTTGGGTTATTGCCAACATAAGAAGGATTCTTTTCACCGTCAATTTCCTTGGCAAGACTGCCCTGGTTCTCCCTAGGCAGGTGATGCTCCTTGATTTGGGTATCAATAGTAGATGTTGATGCTTGAACTGCAATGGCTGTCTGGTCGATTAGCATCACATTTGTGTCCTTTAGTGAAGGATAAGAAAGCTGCTCCATAGTTCTTTGACTCATATGCTGAGAATTGACATTAAAATCTCCTAATGGTTCACATGCCACATGAATAGCACTTTGCGGATGTGAATGAGGGCAATAGGTCGTCGAGTTGAGCATGGGTGCTGAAGAAGAATGGACAGATGTTGTGGTTGCACATGATGGGCCAACAATTGAAGATCGGGTAGCAGGTTGACTTAAAAAGTTTCTAAATTGATGCAATTGGTCCTGAACAGCCATCGTTCTTTTTGCCAATACAGACACCGCACCATCAGTCTTCAAATTGATACCAAATTCCATGTTATGAAAACTCTGATGGTTTGAGTCATTATTGACTGCAGTTAATACCTCTACATGATTGCTCGCGTCCCATTCCATTTCTGTCAATGCAAGTGAATCCATATAAGAAGATAAGTTCTCCAATCCAGTGGCCATTTTATCATCGGCCCCTGCATGTTGGAAGCAAAAAAAAAAATATCCAGAGCATAGTGACAAATTCAAGAATTATTTCCCATCAGCAACAATTCAGAAACTTTTTCCGAAAAAGCAATTCATTGAGAATGTGGCAAAGAGAAATATGCAGCACAGCTGACATTGAAAAAAGAAACTCAAAACAATAGAAAGCAGTACATTACCCTGGGAAGTAGCATTATTTGCCATAGAGAACTGGACCTTTCTCTTTCCATCAACATTATGAGTTTCTACATGTGACAAGTGCATTGGATTATTCTCTTTACAATCAATAACATATTTGGATGGATCTCTCTGTACGTCAGATGGGTTGAAACTCTCGTCAAAGGTCTTGGTGATGGTGCCTGAAATGGAAGGAGGGGTAATTGATGCATCTTCTTGAGTTTCCCTAACAGTAGCAACTGAATTCTTGGTTTGTACAATTGAATCTTTTGTGGCATGACCCTGACTCGATGGAATAACATCTTGAAAATTTTTCACGCCAATCTTAGGACCCACATCAGAAGTTGCAATTTTGGATGTTTCACATTGTGGAACCAATATACGTCTAGGCCTCATACTACCTGTCTGCATGATACCTAAAACAAACACACCAAACACTCAAGTAGTCAACAAACTCAGTACTTGAATCGCCAAAACATGATACTCAAACTATGCTTGTCTCCTGATTCAACTTTTTATAGCTGTTTGGAAATTCCTATGTATTACAAGATCAATAATGCATATAGTTGTCCGCATTCCCAAACGGAAAACATCAAGTAGATGCAACCTATGAAAGTTTTTATTCCACATAATTCAGCACAATCAAGCTTAACCTACTTAATTGAACATAATCACACAGTAGAATTAAAGCAAATGCAACAAAAATTT
The DNA here is from genome assembly GCA_948193065.1 of Aleurites moluccanus. Lineage (NCBI taxonomy): Eukaryota > Viridiplantae > Streptophyta > Magnoliopsida > Malpighiales > Euphorbiaceae > Aleurites > Aleurites moluccanus. The sequence continues at coordinate 7,824 of CANXYC011547901.1, read as the reverse complement.
AAATAAATTCACAATCTGAGTCAATAATTCAGCAGATATCCCCCACAAATACACAAACTTAACACATCTAACCTAAAAATTTCACTTAAAAGCCAACAATAACCCTCAATTTCACTCTCCAGTAATCGATAATAGATACACACCAGTTTTAACAAAACCCTAATTTTCAAAATTATAAGGAACAAATAACCGAGAAAAAGAAAATAAAAACAAAAACTAAAAGACCATTTCATATATGCACGCATGTATATTCTAGAAAAAAAATAGAGGAGGATGAGGAGTACTGAGGGGGCGGTGGCGCTTGAAAGCAGCTTGAACATGCCGCAGAAAGGGCGGCGGAGAGGAGGAAGAGAAAGATGATGACGAGGACGACGTGTTGTCAGCGTTGATAATCGGACGGCCTAGATTCTTCGGCGGAGGAACAGCCGAAACCGGAAGGTTAGCCTCCCCGTCCATACCCCGATCTCAACGGCATTTCCGTATAAGAAAGGTCAAATTTTAGGTAATAGAGACGAAAACAATTTAAGATAATATATAACTGGCGAGAATTTTAGGGTTTCAGGCTGTTTCCATGGAGAAGTGAGTGGGATTAGAAAGCGAAGCGCCACTCACCGAGTCACCGATCAGGTGCCAATCGCCATAGGCTAATGTGGGGGTGGGGAAGGAGGAGGAAGAGAGATTTGAAATGGCAATTGGCGCTCTTCAGAAATGTAGCGTGGTGGGCAACAATTGGACTCATTTGGTGCTTTGGATGGTTATGAATATGTGTATGTCCCTAAAACTTTTAATTGGCCTAGTTGGGTTTCGATACTTGGACTTATTATCATACATGGGCTGACTTGATACAGTGGATGTTTGCATCCTCAATTGAGGATTTATTAAAACTCGTTAGAGTGAAAAATTAAGTTTTTAACTAAAGATAATTTGTTTGAGTGTTTAACAATAAAAATAAATAATGAATTTTAAAATTTATTTAAATTTTTTATAAGCACCAAAATTTAATTTATTTAAAAAAAATAATTTTAGTAAGAATAATTTTTAATTTAATAATTTTTTATTACTTATCATATTTTTTTCAAAAGTGGTCTCAAACACCTCCATAGTAGAATTGGAAGTCATAACCGCTTTGGGAACAATGAGAGATTATGGAAATTTTTTTTATTTTATTTGGAGTTTAAAATTCCAATTGGAGCCTGTCCAAAGTTTTCAGAGGTTGCTCAATATTTAATAAGGCAAAATTCATTGGCTAATATGAGAGGTTATTTGACGCAAATACATATTTTTCTCATATTTATATGAGATTTATTATTATTTACTTTACATAAATTTCACATAAAAAAATTTGACATAATTCACAAATTTTATCAAATTTATTTAAAATTTACAAGGCCTTCCACCTATTAAAAATTAATCTAATGATCCATCGATCTAATCTAAATTTGATTTGATGAACTAATAATTTTCAAGAAAATGTGTTGACTCTCTTCATTTAATGAGGTTATGTTAGTTTTTTGGATATATAAAATAAAAAAATAGTATTAGATAACTAAATTTAAGCTTGATAAAGCCACTCCGATAATTAAATCAATAACTATTTAATGATTTTTTTAGGGGAAGTTGATATCCCTTTCATTTAAATTTTTAGTATCAAAATGAGAAAAACGTCTTGAAAATTATAAAAATTTTATGATTTATATCATTTTAATGTATTGTTGGATTAAGAGGACAGACTTGTATTTCCATCTCAAAAGTAATTTAGGTGAAGTCCTTTCTGACTGATGAAAATCGCTTCTGAATTATGGGCGATCTACTTGATCAAGTTCATACTAACCACTGGTTGTCTACATGCTAAGTACATACATAATTTTAACACACACTAAGATTGACTGTAGACGGTGGAGTATCATGCAATACTTCTTCATTAATAATGAAGAGATAGCCTACCTGCACGTACAATATTACGGGTGGCTTATCCAACACCAGAATTGTCAGTGTGGGAGGGTGATGTATATTGTGGGTGGCCATGAGTATATTCTCCTTGAACAGAGTGAGGAGTTTTTTTTTTTTTTTTCTGTTTTTTGTAATGCTTTAGTCTTGCAAGGGAGCTTCTCCGCCGGCCCCCTTTATGAGGAGAGTTTCCCTCTTTCTCAAATTAGGAGGCATTCATCACTAGTCGAGTTTGAAGATACTTTTATTTGGACTATTATTTTAGAAATAATTTTAGTGGACCTCCCTAATCATGGGCCTTAGAACTTATTCGAGACCCAACAATTATATCTATCTCTATTCCTCATCGTGATTTATGCTTAAAAAAAAAATCAATGTACAAACTCCAATATGCAAATATCATTGGTGGCAGGTGGTAGCAAAATTAGGTTTTTTTTTTTTTTTTTTAATGTGATAGAGAACTAGGATTTACTTATTATCATATAAAATAATAGTACTAATAGCTTGAAAAGCCTCGAAGAAAGCTTCATAAATCTCCATATTTTCTGGGCAAGTAAGCAACTATTTGTGTGAGTTCAGACTCCACTAGTTCTGCTTCCATGTGTACATGAATGTTCTGTTTTTAATTTGAAAATTAAAATTCAAGCGGTTATTCAAAATTCAAATAGAAGCTCTACTATGCTTTTGTCTCTCTCTAAGTTTTTCTTTAATATAATCCATATGTACTATATCTGATTAAAATCAAATATATTATCCTTGTTAATTAAAAGTGGTACATGAAAGAATAATATGAAAAAAAGGCATCTTGTTATTGTTCTTATAAATTTAAATATTTTTAAGAAAAATTATAAATTTAAATTTAATTGATAGTTAAATGAAACGAAAATAAAAAAAAATTAAGGTAAAAACTATAAAAAGCAAGAGTTGACAGTCCATTAAATTTGTTAACATGGAAGATTTAATTTAGCTAATGGTAATTGTTGAAGTATAAAAGGCTTTATTCCAAAGCATATGGGGGAATGACATAATTTTGAGGCAAAAGGAACAATGCAGCTTTTCCCCATAGGTAGAGCCATTATGGTGTAATTAGTGTGCAACTTCTTGGTGATGAATGGCACTTCAAGCCCAAAAATCCACCTTGGGATGCCAATAAAGCCTAGGGCTACTTCATCAATGAACTTAGCAGGGTTGCTCCGCATTTTATACAGTAATTTTTTATGTGTTATATTTTAAAAATTTAAAAAAATTTATATAAATTTTTAAAAATTATAATTTAAGATATATAATATAATAAATTAAATGATATATTTTTTTTACTAAAAAAATAAATAAATAATAAAAAATACATTATAATTCTATTAAATCTAAATCATTAAATTTAATATATAACATTTATAATATATTTTTTATTATTCATTTAATTTTTGTTTGACACAAAAAATACATTATTAAATTCATTACATCATACATTATCAAAATATAATTTTTTAAATTTTTTAGATTCTCATTACATGACACATAAAGAATTACTATATAAAAATGAATAACAACCCCCTCAACCCCAATCAACTTAACCCGTTCCATAGTAATTGGGTTGAGGAGGTAGTTGTACCAAAAATATAATAATTCTTGATTTTTTAAAATTTTTGTAAAAATTTTAAAAAATTTTAAAATGATAATATTTGTTATAACGAATATAATGACGTATTTTTTGTATGAAATTAAAATCAAATAAATTTAAAAATATATATTATAAATATATTAAATTTAGATCGTTAGATTTTAACAGTCTAAATTTAATATATTTTTACTGCCTTTTTTGAATTTATACTCCATCAATCAACATAACCCATTCCCCTTTGTATTAATAGTAATTAGCATATTATTATGAAAATATTTTTTTTTTCTAAGAGATATTATGTAAAAACAGATAATTAATATAAATTTCAATCAAATATTATAATTTAATTTAAATAGGAAATAAATTCAAATTAACTCATTCTGAATAGAAAATAAATTCGAACCATGTTTATAAAGACGTGATTTGAACTTAAGATCTGAACCTTTACAACTATTAGTAAATTTATTATAAAGTAAAAAATTTAATATACTTCAATATAATTATGTAAAAAATTTCTAACATAATTATAATTATAAATACTAAGAATATAATTATAAAAAGTGAATGAAGCAATATAAAATGAAAATGTGTAAATATTTTACATATCAAACAACCTTTATATTATATTTAGTCTCTATGGTCCAATAACAATCACAATCATACTTGTAAAAATCGGATTTGACTGATCAGTTGAATCAAAAAAATGGAGAATCAATTTAAGAATTAGTCTTGTTAGCTTCTAATATCTGTCTCTAAAAATCGATTAAAAAATCAGTGAACCGTCTAGTAAATTAATCAAATCGAATCGATTTTTTCAGTTCGAGAAAGTCAATTTTTTTTTTTATCAAAATATCGTCATTTTTATATATAAAAAAAATAGTACAATTTTCAGTTAAAAAAAATTTAAGAGAATTTCAGTAATTTCGTTTCAATTTTACCCGATGTTAAAATTATGATCATATTGCATGAATAAATGTTTGAATAAATGAATATCCATAACTTATTATATATATAATTTTTAATTTAATATAATTGAATTGACACCATAAAAAATATAATTTTATATAAATTTTTAATTTAGCCATAATTATATTATATTTATTTTTATCATATATATATATATATATATACACATTTATTTTTTTTCAGTTTAACTAATTCGATATTAAATTTTTCACTTACTGATTTTCTGCCTTTATCAATTATTTTATTGGTCTGATTATGAAAATATTGATAATTGCCTATTAATATATATATATATATATATATATATATATATATATATATATATATATATTTTAATTCTGTTAGCCCTATTGATCTGTGGAGGCGACACGAAGGAAAAAATACAAAATAATAAAGAAAAGGTGACGTAATTGAAAAAAATAAAAAAGTGTGACACTATATGAGCAATTTCCTAGGCAGTGTAGACTGTAATTTAATTAATATCGATGGACCATATTGATTTCTTCGGCTTCCGATCCAAGTATCTCTCCTATAATTGAACGGTCAGATTCCCATCATGAATATTGAATAATGCTATCTATACTATAGGATTATAAATTAATCTAATACATAAATCAAAATTTGTCCTTATTAGTCATTAATATAGGATTGTAACTCTCAAATCCAGGTAAAAGCTCCTACAAAAACAAAGCTTCACTGCAACTTCCAGTAGTCCCAACTCCAGTTGTTTAGAGCATGTTAGAAAGAAAAATTGGCTATCTAGCATTTCTTTAGCTTAAGATTCAAGCTTTCTCGTTCACTGTCCAATGGCTAAACCTAAGCCTAAAACCCCAAGAAAACCCATTAAAGAAATCAACCAGAACCAGAACCACCAACCTCAAAAATCTGAAAAACCACCTTCATGGTTAGCTGTAAGAAGTCTTTTTACCTGTAAAGACCTACAAACACAACAGCAAAAGCAAGAACAGCAACACAGCAAGAAGGACAAAAAACATCATCAAAATCAAGAACAAGACTTGGAAGAAGCCAGCATGAAGTGTAAGAAAATTAATCACGAACAGGTTTTGAAGGAAACCAGCAAGAAATGCAAGAAAATTAACCAAGAACAGGCGCCCTTGGAAGAAACCAGCAAGAAATGCAAGAAAATTAAGTGTTCAGGCTCACTGTGTAGCAATACAAAGGTCATGCACAGGCCTGAAATAGCCTCCCCTGAACTTCAAAGAAAAAGGGCTTCAATAGGTTTATTAACTAGTAACAATAATGATAACTCGAGTAGATCCATGAAAGCTCCTTTAAATGAAATTAATGGAGTTCTTTCCTCTACTAATTCTTCACTCTCTGTATCTTCTAATTCCTCTATTAGCAATGTTGGGTCTCTCAGAGCAATACCATTTAGGAAATTCTCTGGCTGCTATGAGTGTAGAATGGTGGTGGATCCTGTTCTTGGATTCACCAGAGACCCTTCTTTGAGAAGTAGCTTTTGTTCTTGTCCTGAATGTGGTGAGATCTTTGTTAAAGCTGAAAATTTGGAGCTTCATCAAGCGGTTCGACATGCGGGTAATTTCACTTTTTCCTTCAGTTTTTTTCCCTTAAACATTTTGCTTCATAAATTTGCTTGTTGGAGCACATATAGGTTAGTTAATTTCAAATTTTTAGTTATTTTTGGATCGAAATTTGCTACCCTTGCGGCTAATTATTTCAATACCCGTTACACATATCAAATCCAAATTGCAAAATTACCAATTCAAAATCTTTTAATTCCCTCGTTTTTGAATCAAACTTCAGTATCTGAACTGGGTCCAGAGGACACAAGCAAAAACATAGTAGAAATCATATTCCAATCAAGCTGGCTAAAGAAGCAAGTACCCATCTGCCAAATAGACAGAATCCTCAAAGTCCACAACACTCAAAGAACCATCTCCAAATTTGAAGAGTACAGAGACTCCATTAAAGCCAAAGCCAACAAACTCTCAAAGAAACATCCAAGATGCATAGCAGATGGAAATGAACTCCTCAGATTTTACTGCACAACCTTTGTCTGTTCACTAGGCCTAAATGGATCATCCTATTTGTGCAATTCAATTCCAAATTGCAATGTGTGTAGCATAATCAAGAACGGGTTTAAAGAATCAACTAATAGAAGTGTCGATGGAAATGGGATTCTGACCACAGCAACAAGTGGTAAAGCACATGACAAAGCTGCAATTTTAGAGGAAGTTAATGGCAATAATGGTAAAAGGGCAATGCTGGTTTGCAGGGTAATAGCTGGGAGAGTTAAGAAGAGTATGGAAGGTAACATAGAGGAATATGACTCGGTTGCTGGTGCTGATGGAGTTTACTCTAATTTGGAAGAGTTGTATGTGTTTAATCCTAAGGCTATTTTACCTTGTTTTGTTGTTATCTATAGAGGATTTTAGACTTTTCTTAAACCCAATGTGTAGAATTACTTTTGTACTTTGTGACTGTTTAACCTAGTTTGTTGGATTGCTTTGTCTTTGTTGATTAAAGTCATAATTAGAGAAATTATTAGATAAAATGAGTGTGTTTTTTTTAAAATAAAATAAAATTTATGAATAATTAAAATAAAAATATATTTATATAAATTTATTTTTAATGAATAATATTCATCGTATCTAATAATTTTTTATATTTATTTGATTTTATTTGAGGATCTACTAGTAAAAAGGATAAATATTGGAATTTTGCAAAAATCACAGTTGGGGATTGTGAGAAAACAATTAACAATAAATTGGTGGGGTCAACTTTGTTGGTATCCCATGCAAGGCATTAAATTAATGTACATTGGCTCTATGTGCTGTATCCTACATACCATCGTAGTAATAAATTTTTATTTTCTAAGGAAGAGGGGTTAATTTTTATTTTTTAAGATTTTATATGTTGATTCTTTTTTGACAGAAAGGATCTTTAAGATTTGGAATCTTCAAACAATTATTTAATTCAATAAACGATTAATCTCTCCACAATAACATTGGTATAGTTAACTAAAAATCTCTTATATATGTCTCCAAAAATAATAATTTTTTTTTTTTTTATCAGGGTCCAATGATATTTATATAATTAAATAAAAACCACTTAGATATAATTCTGAAAATAAAAATATTTTTAATCAGAGTTTAATTCTTAAATAAATATATTCACAAGTAATTTATATATATATATATATATATATATATATATATATATATATATATATATATATATATATATATATATATATCATATTAAAAAAACTATATTTTTACATTTAATAAACTCGCTAAAATTGGTCT
>CANXYC011547794.1:0-15959 GCA_948193065.1 Aleurites moluccanus | reverse complement strand
AATTATTGTTTTATTAAAAATATCTTGAAATGCTCAACATATTGCTCACTATTTTTTAGGCGGGAAACTATAAAATCATGAGCAGAAAGTTTTGTAAATCATGTAACCGGTTTTAATAAGTACAAGTTTTATTTTTTTCTATTGCCAAAACAAATTACTATGTAAAAATCAAGTAAATGGTTACTTCAAGTAATACTAGCAATTCCCTAAAAAGTGGGGATGGTAAAATGTCTCGACCCAGCGAGATCGGCCATGTTCCGTCTTGGGAAATCTCTATTTTAATTGAAAAATAGTTGACAACTAAAAAAATCTAAATTTTTTTATTGGGTATAAGGTGGGGATAGAAATTGCATGTACCACCTCATGTGTGTGTATATATATATATAAAAAAATAATTATATTTTTATAATAAAATTAAATTTATAAAAAATATAATTATTACGTAATTAAAAAATTAAAAAATTATTCATAGAAGAAATTTAATAATAATAATTTACAGTAAAATGATATAAAATTTAAATTTTTATTATTATATATTGAAATATAAATAATCGACTATTTATTGACTAATTATCAATCTTATAATGATATTTTTTAAATATTTTTAACTAATGTTATAATTTATATATTATATATTATGATAAATATTTATCTTTTATTTAAATTATAATATGTCATATCAATTTATATAATATAATTTTGTAATAAAAAATTTTAATAAATTTATATGAAAATCAAATTTTTTAATTATAATAGAAAATTTTAACAAATTTATCAAAAAAATTATATTTTATTTAATTAAATATCTATTTTTCTTATTGAGATCTTTTTTAATTTTTTTTAAGGTAAATATAACTCAAAAGAACAATAAATAAATAAAACATATAAAGTGTAATATTAATTTTTATATGAAAAATCATGTCCCATAGGATCCGTGAGGATTTTAATACCTATGAGGATGGAGTATCAAAATTTTAATTGGTTGGAAAATAGGGTGAGATTGGATGAAATTTTAACATATAAAAATAAGGATGGAAATAATAAAATTCATCTCAAATCCATTCCGTAACCATCCTAAATAAAATGTACTTAAGATGACTAAACTTTAGTGACTTTATTAATCATAAAAATAATTTTTCTTTCCAAGTGAATCATTATATTTTTAATTTTTTTATCTAGTGATCATTTGCCAAAATTCTTACTGAAGAAAATAACCAATATTTTTAAAATCAGACCGATTAAAAAATCAGTGAAAATAAATGATCAGAGATTTGATAGGAGGTCGAATCGGTTAAATCGAAAAAAATTAGTATATATATATATAATTTGACATTTATTATATATATGATGAAAATAAATATAATTCAATTATAGTTAAATTAAAAATTTATATAAACTCATATTTTTTATAGTGTTAACTTTCTTAATTTCTTTTAACTTAAAATGACGTCATTTTAAGTTGACAAAAATGACATTGTTTTAATAAAAAATAAATAAAAATTTTTAAAATTAAAAAAAAAAATTGACTAGCTCGAATCGAAAAAATTAATCCGATTTTATCAATTCACCAATTAACCAGTCGGTTTACCTATTTTTTAATCAGTTTTTAGGGGACGAATTATTTGGGACTGATCATACCGATCTTTGGTACGATTTCTGATTTTTTCAATTCGATCGGCTGATCCAGTTAAGTTCAGAGTATACATTTATTCTTTCCTTATCTGTACATGAGCTCACACGTCTTACTGCGTTACAGGGACATATCTTATAAGATCAGAAGTTTATTTTCTTCTAGGGACTCAAATACGACATTTCAGAGTCGAACACTGGGCTCTGATATTATTACACTAAAAAAATATCATTGTCTAGTTAAGCTCAAAGTATACCTAAACTGATGTTGAAATATTTCGCTGAATCGGTTGAAATGTCCATCTATATTAATAATTTTAAGTGGAAATTTTAAAAAGTAATCACTGAATAAAAAAAATTAAAAATTTAACGATTCACCCAAAAAAATTGTTTTGTGATCACATTAAAAACTCACTAAAATTTAGTCACCTAGATACCTTTTTACCCTAAAATAGGCAATCCAAACTTGATATTCATTCATTAGTTTATTTCAAACCAAATTTTGGATTCATTTAATAGATGGGCAATTCAATCCAATTTATTTCCTATTTTATCAAAATCTCATATCTTAATAATTATTAATCTCAAATAATATATACAATATAATAAATCCACTTAATTCTTAATTAAAAAAAAAAAAATTGTAACCTAAAAAGCTCTCAAATTATTTGATACATGCTCGACCATTATATTATTAATATAGTGACTTACTCATATATATTTCATAACAACTAAAATTAGCAATTATTTATGATTAAATTGGATTTTTTCATTCATCGTTTTAATATAAAAAAATTTAACAATTTAGTTGAAGTTATGAACTAAGCATATTAATCTCATTCTATAATACATAAACTATAAAATTAATGCCAATTTCGTTTTATCATGGAAATAAAAAATACAATAACTGTAAATATAGTTTCTCATTAAAATATAATAATAATGATTAATAAATTATTGATTAATGTTATTTAAATTACATTATGAGACTATAAGTTCGAATTTTTTTTTTTGGAAAATTAAGAAAAGCTTAATTGATTATATATATATATATAAAAAAAAAGGAAAAACAAACATATAAATTTAAAATGCACAAAAATCCTAAAAAAAAAAAAATCGTTGGACATTGCATTTTCATGGGTTCATTTCCTCTTGGGCCGACGGATAGAGAAGGCAAGAAAGAGAGTCCAAATAACTCAACTCCTAAGCACAAGCGGGAAAAAAGTAAAGCAGACGAAGGAGGGAGAGAGACAATCTAGGGCACATTTTCTTCTCTGCTTAAAACAAGGTAACTTCTTTCTTGAATTTTTCATTTTTCACCATTAAATCAGTACTACAATATATATTTATGCTTTTTTACTTTATCTGATTTCAGGGTTCTTGAGATTGCGCGTAAAGATGGTAACTTTCTTCTTTGTACCCTTTTTTTTTTAGACTGATAAATTATGTTTATTTGCGGATTTTTCAGTTCATTATTTGTTATTGTTTATATGGGTTATTTGTATTTAGCTTAATTTTAAACTGCTTTGTGTTGTTTAATTCTCGGGTTTCAGTCAGGGAGGAAAGAAACTGTTTTGGACTTGGCAAAGTTTGTGGACAAGGGTGTCCAAGTTAAGCTAACTGGTGGTAGACAAGGTAACTAATTATAGATCATGATCATTTTGTTTTTGTTATTAAAAGATCAAGTGACTCAGAACTTAATTTAGGGAATGAATAAATGGATATTACATGCAATATTTTCATTGGAGGTTTTTGCAAAGTGGGTTTTCGTTGGGTATAAAGTGGTATCCAACTCCCTATTATTTAAATTTTGAATCCTTGTGTTTGTTCTTTTTAACTTTCAGCAGAATGAATAACATGCATGAACCATGGACAAAATGTGGTATTGCATATTGAAGAGCATGTGTATCTGTTCTAATTTTTTTTAAAATCTCATGAATAATAATAATATCCGAAGATATAGATATTTGATGGCTTAGATTTGTTGTCTTTATGTGGTGAATGTGTTGGATTTTGAACTATGAGATTTTGGATATGGGTTGGAGATGAGAACTTAATATGCTACTGCAGAATGCAATCTTAATATTATGCATGGGAAGACAGTTAAATGATTCTCTAGAACTCTTAGGTTAGGGTGCAGTCACAAAGGTAGGATTCTTGACTCTCGTACTCCTTCACTGTGCAAAACACACCCGCTAAATGAGAAGTGAATTAATTTTAGCTTAAAGTTATTGAAGTTTTAGAATTTTTTGTTGGATGTTGCATATTTGAGAGGACAAAGATGCAATGTGATTGGTGAGATCAAATCAAATATGTATTGTGTGACCTCCAAATGGAACTTAATTGGAAAGTGCAAATAGTTGTTTCTTGAATATGGTAAAGGAAATATGAACTAAAAAGGCTCTATCAAGGGCTGCATTACAAATTTTGGAATCAACTCAAAATGCAAGATTGCATTATCCTCTTCTGCTGATGAATGTTTACACAAGTTACCTTTTTTTATTTTGTCTTAGTTTTACTTGTTATTCAATGTCTACACTCTCACACACACGCAGAGTGAGGGATTATTTGGAGATTCTAGGTCTTTAGTGAAACAAAAAAAATCCTTGTAATCTATATATATCTGATTGAATGAGCTTTTGGCTCTTCTTTGGTCAGTGACAGGGACTTTGAAAGGGTATGATCAATTGCTAAATCTTGTCCTGGATGAAGCTGTTGAATATCTAAGAGGTATTTACTTTTGGGAAAGATTTTGAGAGTGTTTAAGATACATGTTATTTATGTATATTTTTAAACTGTATTTTGCTTGTTATAGCTATTTGACCTATTCCTTGTGGGAATTCATTGTTAAGACGATATCTGTTTGGTAAAACTTGTATTTATTTGTCAGCTGGGGCAAAACTGCCGTAGTCATGGCCTTTCTTAATAGGAATTGCTTCATTTTTGTTTTCTATTTTTCACATCAGTGGTTCAATCTTGTTGGAATTTGTTGCCAATGACACTGATAGACATGAATCTTGGTTAGGCAGGGAGAAAGGGAGGAAGGGGATGCCTCATTTTGTTAATGTACCATATTGCTTTCCATTCACCAGAAATTTACTTTTTAGTCAGCAATTACTTGGAGTACAAATTACAGGGGGTTTGAAAGTCTATATGTTAGAAAACAACTTATCAGTTATTTCTATCCTTTATCATTTTGAAGTATCTATTTGCCTAGCTTGAATTTCCAGAGCACCACTAAGAATTTGGCCTTGAATATTCATATTTCCGGTGTCTTTTTATTAAAATTGTACAAACTGAAGTCACAACCGTTGAATGATAAAGTTCTTATTAGTACTGCTTTGTGCATGCTCATATTTTTTTGATAGATATTTATGTTGATTTTTTTTTCTATTATGTTGCAGATCCAGATGATCCACTGAAGACCACTGATCAAACCAGGCGTCTTGGCCTAATAGTATGTTTTCTTTGAGTTTATATCTTACATTTATTCATTGAAAAGGGACAATTTACATGTGAGCCTCAAACTGGTCCCTGGTTCTTAAACATCGGTCCAACATGTGGCATTGGTTTTCTGGTGCATTGTCACTGAGGCTTGTATTTTATTGTACAATTTGCTGCTACTGGCTTCCTTGGTTTTCACAATGCTTCACATGGGGTTATATCTTGGCATGTTATCACTAGTGAAAGCTGCTACACTTTTAGGACGTAATTGGTTGTGTTTCATTGTGGTACAGATATGCAGGGGAACTGCTGTAATGCTTGTCTCACCAACTGATGGTACAGATGAAATTGCCAATCCTTTCGTCCAGCCAGATGGGGCCTAGCCATATGTTTTGTGTATACTCAAAGCCACTAACTTTGAACCTCTATGCTCTTTTAGCTTATCCTCATCTTAATTTGGAGAACTGTCTCTCATTGCTTAATAGGAAACTTGTGATAAGCTTTGGTGTAGTACTGTAGTCTACTTTTTTGCACTAGAAGTTTCTATTTCAAGTGAATTGCAATTGTAAAAATTGTTATCATTACCCTTATATTTTCTTATAGACATCTGAGATGAATTAGAATACCATGAATCATATACTATGAAGCACAGACACGCGATACGATACGACACGATACTCTGATATGTTAATTCTAAAAAAATTTAGATTTCGACACGTTGAGACACGTTTAAATATTAAATAATATTTTTAATATATACATTATATATTATCATTTATATTCATTAATTTTTAAAAAATCAAATAAAATAAATTATATTATCAATTTAACAATAAATATTTTTATCAATTCAACAAAAAAAAAAATAATGCTAATAAAATCTAATAGACACAATTACTGCATCTGCTAATAAAAATAATGCTTGTGAAATTTAGAAATAATTGACTCATCATTTACCTCTCTTTCCGAAACCCAAGGATCTGATTGATTTGGTCAAAAAATGCCATAGAAGAAATGCGATGCAAAAGAAGAAGAAGAAGAAGAGAAATCATAAAAAAAAAATGAAGAAGAAGAAGAAGAAAAAAAAGAAGGAACTTACCTGTATGTGAAGTGAAGGTCAAAAAAATCAGCAGAGCAAAGCATCTTGCTGATTTTAGGGGATTGAATTAGGAATTTAAGAAAATTAAAGTATTTATAAAATTATTATTTCATATTATTTACACAATTGTTATTTGACCGTGTCCGATACGGTCAAATTCGAGTGTCGAATTGATCAACGTGTCGAAAATTATTGACTGCGTGTCGGACGCGTGTCGAAAACGTGTCGAAAGCGTGTCGGTGTCAGATAAGTATCGGACACCGACTCTCCCTTCTATTTAAGGTGTCCGTATTTTCCAGATCATATACTATCAGTATTCAGCTGACTGTCATGTCTAATTATTATGATCGTTAATAAAAGGTCATCAAAATGTTTGACAAGTAGCGTGATATTTTCTTTTCTTTTCTTTTCTTTTTTTTGATTTTTGGTGAGTTTGGATCTGACTACGACTCAGAATTAGATACTTTTTAGTCTAAAAACAACTTAAATACCATTGAATTAAAGGCTCATTGGTTGGCAAGGTTATTTGTCAAACCTTAATTCAGTAATCAAGTGGCAAGGTTATTTGTCAAACCTTAATTCAGTAATCAAGTATATTTGTTTATACTTGTTTCATAATGCAGAAAGTTTGCGCTTTCCTTTTTAGGTAAGAAAGATAAGATTGTCTTTACTTTTGGAAATAGCAACAAAATAATCAACTAATGCCTAACTCTGTTTAGTTTTTTACATATTAACAAACTAAAGTATATCTAAAACAAAAGATAGAATTTGAAGTTTGTAGGTATTATCTCGTGATGCTTTTACTGTCCAAATACAAACCATATTAAAAAAGGGTCACATGTGGTTTATGGTGTGGATTACTCACCATACGCTTTCGGTTCCTCTTGACAACTATTTTCTACAATTGAAAATTGTATTGTGTTATTGATTCTTGTTTTATAGCTAGTGGCTACCTTTCCTTTCCTTACCTTGATTTTTCTTTTCCATTTCTTTTTTTCAATGTTCTGTCATAATCAACTAATAAAATTTCTACCCTTTTCTTTTTTTGAATAGAATCATTCATTCAAACAGAAAAATTTTCTACCTTTTCAACTTGTCACATATCTTGATTTGCAATACCTTAGTAGTACATGATTTTGCCCCAAATCCCACTTGATTATACTTGAAAATTGAAATTTTCAATATACTCAAAATTTCGTTTAGAAACTTCACAACTTTCTCCAAAAATATTATTATTTAATTTTATTGAATTGTTGAACTTAAGTTATGTTTGGTGGACTAATTGTGCATGGAAAATTAAAAAAGATTAATGAAAAAGAAAAGAAAAGAAAAAAAATTTACTTCTTTTATTTGTATAATAGAGAAAAATGAAAAGAAATTTATCATTTTAATCTTATAAAAAAAAATAACGAGAAAAAAGTAACGAGAGGTAAAAGAAAAAATATTTTTGTAATTTTTATTTTTCACATTTTTTAACTTTTAATTTCTCTCCATTTCTCTTCAAAATGAAGAGAATTTTTTCTCTTAAAATTTCAATAAAAAAATATAATTTCCTTTTATTTTTTTTTTTCTCTTCCTTCTTAGTTAACCAAATAAAAAATTTATATTCATTTCCTTCTTTTCTTTTCTTTTCTTTTTCTCATTATTTCCATCCAAACAAATATAATCTTAATTAATGTGAACACATATCAGGAATTAAATAACTACTATAATAATTTTTACAGGCAAAGAGGAGGTTTAGTTGCCAAAATTGAAAATTTCCATTAAATAAGGAATTAAATTTGTTAAAATATTTTATAATAATGGTATTTCTGACAAATCAATGCCTCCCATAGTCTGATATTTATTGGAAAGGTTATGGGCATGTTGGGAAAATAATGGGCAAGAGAAGAAGGCATGGCAAAAGTGACCAAAAATAAATCAAAATCCAAATACAATAATATATTTTTCCCATTTATAGTCAAACAATTTCTTGTCTTCAAGAGGACTTGATATTCACATGCCTATAACCAAAAACAAGGTGAAGATGACAAAACATTTTCTTTGTATTTTAGCAGAAGTTATGAAGAATTTTCCTGTACTTAAGAAATCAAATTGTTTTTTCAAACATTTCCCTAACCACTATTCTGGTTCTTGGAATTGTGTAGACAAATGAAATTGATTCCATTCTCTTAATAAAACTAAGTAAATATTTTATTAAGATTAAGATTAAGAAATTATAAAAATTAAAGAAAAAAGGATATTGATAGTGCTGTGCTGCCTTGGATTCAAAGTCGAAGAATATAGATAGTGACTTTATTATTATCATCCACATTAGGTCCCTGAGATTATGCTATTAAGTTGGTTCCACCACCCCAAAATCACAGCACTCTGGTCGAATATTAATGGGCTATCTTTCTATCTAAGTGGTCCTCCCACCCGATTTCCAACCCCAGTCTCCAGGCTCCAC
This sequence comes from Aleurites moluccanus, assembly GCA_948193065.1. Taxonomy (NCBI): domain Eukaryota; kingdom Viridiplantae; phylum Streptophyta; class Magnoliopsida; order Malpighiales; family Euphorbiaceae; genus Aleurites; species Aleurites moluccanus. The sequence continues at coordinate 7,338 of CANXYC011547794.1, read as the reverse complement.
CTAGAACACAGTTGCAAAGTAAATTTATTTATTTATCTCAAACATATGATATAAGTAAAATATTATAAATATTAAAATACAATTTTTTATTATTTAAAAAATAATTTAGATGCTTAATCTATAATAATTGTATTGTTACTTGTCAACTTATTCATTCAATTAATAAAGACATTTATTGGATGCATTGCATTAGGAGTATATTAATTGAATTTGTCCACATTTTCGATAAAATTTAAATAATTGAATATATATCAATTAAATTAACTCCAAACAATTTTTTAATTATTCTGATTAATCAATTTAAATTTTCAATTTTTTTACAATGAAATTAAAAAACAAAATGACCAAAACACTCCCCCCTTTGTTTTTTTTTAAAGGTGGAAATTTTTTCCAACCTTAGCATATAACAGCCCACAATATTATTATTAGAAAAACAGAAGCCAACTCAGTACCACGAAAGCCAACAGGACAACAACAAATGTACACTTCTCATTAGTTTAAATCTCCCAACAACTTTTCAAGCTAGTGAAAGGACACAACACAGTCTCTTTCAAAAGCGGTCCCCTCTTTCCCATTTCCATCTCAATGCTCTCTGTGCACGCGCCACTATGGAAGTCCTTTACAAATCAGCCAATCACAGCCGTCAGATCAACATACCATTTCTCGAAATCTCAAAAAATAAAAAGAAAAGAAAAATCAAACCCAAAACCAATTTTTTCACGCAAATGATCCTGTCACGACTTAACTTTACAGCCTTATTTTTTCTACTACCTTTATACCATCATACGTGGCAGAACATGATTGGACGATACTCTATGTCAATCATATCAACCAAAAAGTTAATATATCGCGATATTTTTTCCCTACCCACTCACTAAAATATCACGATAAAATGATTAAAAAAAGGACATAAGAAAACAAAACATCAAATATCACTCCCCTATCATGAGGACCCCACAACTTTCTAAAACCTTCCAACCGAAATTTCCAGTTGCAAATTATAGTAATTAAATAAACAAAAGCCGAAATGACATAAAAGCCATGAAGTATACTTCTAATTTACATTCACATGCCATTAGCATTTCTAAATCTCTTAATAGAACACACCACAAAGAAACATCATCATCAATAAACATGATTAGGCCACAATAATAACATTAATAATCATATTAATAATAATAATAATAATAATAATAATGATCTCTCATTAAAAAAAAAAAGAAAAATAAAAAAGAAAAATAAGATTTATAGAATAACGTTTGATCTTGATCTTCATCTTGATCTGGATATCTTCAAAGCCATGATTGATTCTGGTTCATCGACCGATCTCTTCTTTCTTCTCTCCCTAAATCTGATCTCAAGCCATAGAGATCTCTATCAGAACCGGAGTATCGATCACCGTTGAAATTGTGGTAGTCTCTGTTCAAATTTTGACTCTTTTTTTTCCTTGTATCAAACTCTAACAATCTTCGCCGCTTTAACAACCGGATTTTCTCTCGCAATCGCCTCCCGGCCAGCGGCTTTGTAATCGTAACTGCAATCATGTCGGTCTGAATACCGATGTTCCCAGCAAAACAGCTCTCCACACCGGCATCGGAATCCAGTTAACCCAACCTTCCTCCTACATCCCGAGCATCGATTCACCTCTCTCCTAGCCACCGCTGCATCTGATTTTTCCCGATCTGACAATATCTCCATCTTTTGACTCGTCTCCGACAACAGATCCCGTACAGGAGAACGAGATATGCTAGATCTCGGGGATTTACTCAAGATCTGGCTACTGCTATGGCTACGGCTACCGGATGAAACACCAGGAGCTGATGTTGTCGTTGTCGTCGTCGGCGTTATACTAGGTGCCGCCGTTGCCGCCGTCGGGGAATTGGAAGTGCTAGTGGTCGCGTTGAAACATTTCTGACACATGTTATTGGTGGCTGGATTACCAGTAACTCCACAATTATTAACGCATAAGGTAAGCGTTTCTGGCACCTTAAATTCAGTCTCTTCATTCTCTGTTTTTTGAGCCATATTTTGATTATTTGTGGATTTCAATTCCTTTCTTTTTTTTCAAGAAATTATAAATGAAATAAATTGTTTGGATTTCTAAAGAGAGATAGAAGAGAGAGAGGATTGAGAAGAGGAGGAGAGGTGGATTTTGGGGTGGAGAGGAGAGGGGAAGATGGGGATATGAAGGCAAGGAGAGGTCGGTAATGGCGATGGAATATGAGCCTCATAGAGACGCGTATCAAACATTTCTTTTGCGACTTTGGATACAGGATTTTACATTAATGACCTTAGGATTTAAATGGAATTACCAAAGGTTTGGTGTTTTTTTATTTATTTCTAGATTTGTGGTCTGACGTGTTAATCGTCATTATATAGAAAAGTAAAAAATAAGGTTTGCTTATTTTATGAAAAGAGTGGGTCCCATTTTTTAACCACTTGATTCTTCTTCTGTTCATTGATTCTCCATCCACAACAAAATGCATTGTTAGTGTCATTCTTTTGATATTTCTTAATTTTTTTCATATATTTTACAATTTTTTTATTATTACATTTTTTCCGTGAATTTTGCTCCTTTGGATTTTTTTAATTGTTTTAGGGGTTTCAAGAATTTATGAAAAATAAAATATAACTGAAAAATTACAAAATAATTTTCACTCAATTCAATAATAATAATAGTTATAGCATGATGATGAATTTTATAAAATTTAAATATTTTCTGTTTAAAAAATAATAATATTTACTTTTTCATCTAACTCGTTTTAGAATAGATAATAAAATAAGGCGAATCGAATAAATCAGTTTATATATATATATATATATATATATATATATATATATATATATATATATATATTTTCTTTTTTTCTTATAATTATATTTTTAATGTTATTTTAGTATATAATTCATTTATATATTTTTTTTTTATATCCATATAATATAATTTATACTTTACATAAAAAATAATTATAAATTAACATCAAATTTCGGACAAGTTATACTATTATCTATATTCGACTCGAGTTTAAATTAAAAAATTCACCTTATTTCATTACTAAATAATCCGTCTTATTAGGATTGAATGTCAAATAATACGGATAAATTTATCGTCTAAAAAAAATAATTCAATTTTATATTTTAAAATGGAAAAATCAATGTGATAAGAGATTTTTGATCTTTTAATTAGAGAATTGTAAATAGAAGTATAATGTAAGATATTGAGGAAAAGGGGAATTAATTTGTATTTTTTGCTTTTTTTTTTATTTCTTAAGTTATGAAATTTTAAAATTCACATTTATTTTCATGATGACAAATCGTGATTGGGTACATGCATTTCAAAACTTGTATATTTTGTTCACGCAAGTGTTTATTTTTGTTTCCATTTTCCTGTATTCTTGATTTCTTGATCTAGTAATTATATTTTGCTTTATTGTAATTATTATGTTTTACTTTAAATAGCACAAATAATCTCGCAAGCTTTCTCTTTTAATAACCTACTACAACATTTTTTAACGCCTGTTTAATTCACTTGTTGGTAATAGATGGTAGTTTATTAATTCTTTCGGATAGCTGAAGTTGATTAGTAGATATTGTTAGCTGATTGTCATTAAGTATTAATATTTTTAATAACGATTAAATATTTATTTTTTAATAAAATATTATTTAAAATTTTAAAAAATTTTAAATTTAAATTTTTACAAATAATATTTATTTGACTATTTAATTTTTATTTAGCAACTAACGGTTATTATTATAAAAAAATAATCAAATAAATTTGATGTAGCTGTTGAGAATAAAAAAAAAATTAACAATTAAGTCAAAATTTTTTGTCAAATACCCACTAAATTTATTATAATCGATATTTTTAATTTATCTAAATTTATAATTAACATTTCTTTAATCTCAAAAATTTATTAATAAGTAATAACTATCATTTTAATTTATATAACATTTTCTCTTTCAAAATTTAAAATACAAAGTATTTTAGTCCATAAATTATTATATTATAAACTACTTTAATCACCTAAAATCTTACACTTTTTATTTAAAATTAGTTTACAGATAAAAAATTATTCATTTTAGAATAATAATTTAAACAAGTATTAAAAGTATTTTAATAATTTATCTTATATACGAAAGTTGAATTGTATCTTTAATTAATTTTTATGTATAAAATTAAAAAATAATATTATATTTTTATTTATCGAGACTTGAAAGTAACTATTTAATTGGTTACTAAAAAAAATATAACCATATCATTTTTAAAAGAGATGTCTTGAAAATTATTAATGCATTATAGAGAATCATTGAATCATTATAATATTATTATAATATTTTATTAGATATTTTTCGTTTGATTAATACTTTTATTTCTTTTTTTTTTTTTTTCATGTCAAATGGTAATGTAGTTGAATAGTTATTTATCTAAAAAAAAATCCTTGATCCATTAATTGTCCTGGATTCAGCATATTATGTTATATTCAGCATATTATGTTATATATATATAATTGTAATCAATAATAACAAACACATGAACTTATTAAACAAGTAGCCTCTGAAAGTGGGTAAAAAATACATTAAGAATAGGGCAAAGGCAAAATTGTTGATATTGAAGTTGAGTGATGAATTTGAAGGACAATAGGCAACTTGGAAAGTGGAAATATAGATAGATAGCTTAATATTGAAGCGATGTTGTCTCAGTTATAATAGTTTTGTACTTTGACGGCAAATCCTAAAGGGCAATAATGCATCTCTAAATTATTTTATTGGTAAATCCTTGCAAAAGCCAATGCCTTATCATTTTTATTCTGATCATATTAAAAACAAAAAGTATATAACAAAATATGATGTTTGACAAACATGGTAGTTGATGCACATCAATAATATATATTCTTATTAAGTTTATAATTTATTTGCATTTAAAAAAATATTAACAAGTGTTACTTATTAAGAGCAGTTATTTTAAATAAAATATAATTATTATAGTTATTTTAGATAAATATAAATAAATTAATATAAAAATATGTTTGATTAGAAAAAATTAAAATTTTTGATGGAGTTGCATTTCATTATTATTATTATTATCATTTTATGTGATAGATTGTAATTTTTATTTTTAATTTATTTAATTTATTTTTAAATTTATTTATTTAATTAATATTTTTAGGATATTCATTAAAAAAAATCGATAATCTAACTTACTCATGAATTTAGTTGTGAAATAAAATCATATGATCATGTCATAATTTAAAATGATGAGATGAAAAGTATGAAGTGAAATGTAAATAAAAGATAGATTAAACTTATTTTGATTAATAATTTTAAAGAAAATAATAAATTAATGGTTATAAAATTATTTAAAATATTTATTTTCCATTGCTTAACCCCTTAATTTAAAGAATTACATTGAAGTGATTAAAGAATGAAATGTTAATGGAAGCTAACCTTTTAACCTGATTTATAAGTTTTTTTTTTAATGCATATATAATTAAAATAAGACTAAACAATTTTTTTTCTTAACCTCAAATTGAGTGTTAGAAAATGGATTATAAATATTTTAAATAATATTTTATATATTAATCTTCTAGTTCCTTTAAACCGCTCATATTAAACAAGATTAACTTATATTTATGCCCTTCATTTACTACATTAAATTTTTATTTCATCCATTTAAAAATTCTAATACAATATTTATTTACAGGAAGTGAATCGATTGATTTTATATATCAAATTAACGGATGTGAAATATTTTAGTCATTTTAATTTTTATTTATTTTTTATTCAATAATAAATATTAATATTTTATATATTTTTTTTATTTTATTAAATTGACGTGTACGCTCAATACAGATAAAAATAAGTTAATCATAATTTAAAAATAAAAGAATGCAAACATTCATTCTCATTACTTTTTATTCATATTAAAGATTTACATTACATTCCAATCTTTTATCCCTCTAAAATATTTCCACACAATACTTTAATGAGTTAACTGATCCAAATTATTTAAAACTTTCATTTTATTATTCTTTAAATAAATGAATTAAAGAAAAAGAGAATTACTTATGAAATCATCAATTATAAAATTCCACCTTTAAATTTTATATATATATATATATATATATATATATATATATATATATATATATATGTATAAAGTTCTCCAATGATGAATGCTAATATGATAATATCATATGACAAAGAAATAATTTTTTACATGAGAGTTATTGCATACTATTTATAACAAAATTAATTAAAATAATACTATTTAATAAAACCCTAGTTGTAGACATCTTGTACTAATCTCCACCAACATGCACCCACTATGTTTAGAGACTTGGTCAATTCATCCACCTATTTTTACCCTTCTCCAACCAACAAAGTACATTACAAGAGGGTAACTTAGTAATTACAGAAGAATCACCGCAACCCACTTGCTAGATAATGGTGACAAGGAGGCTTTGAGGCTTTGAGCCGCCCAGTCTGACCACCCCCACTACCTTTCCTTTTCACCAAAGCTGAGCTGTTCTCTCTCTCTCTCTCTCTCTCTCAATGCGTGGCGTACACGTGTAATTGAAACGTGTAAACTTTGCTTTTGCCTATCACTCGCAGCGCGTGTTTTTTACTTGCTTAATCAACGTGCAAAACATGTGATTAGTATACGAATTGATGACTTGATTCATGCATAATTTTTACTTATTATAAGGCAAAAACACATTGGATATGATTTGTTTTATATTTTAGATTAATATGAGTTATTTTGCTGTAATAGAATATGTATTCACACAAATTTTTATTGAAAAATAAAAAGAATATAACCATTAGGCATTCCGCTTTATTTTATTATATTAAGAGGTGTTTAAATTTATTTAAAATGATCATGAAATATCATTTTAAAATTTAAAGAATGACAAACGATTTTTTGAATATTTGACTAATTAATTCAAAACGCTATTTTCAAACTTAAAAATATAAAAAAAAAAACTAAATATGCTATTTTTTTTAAAAAATAATATTTTTAAAACTCTATTTTCAAAAGGGATAAGGTACAATTTTGACCCTGCCGTTTAGCTCTAGGAGCACATTAGCATTTAATATTTTTCGAGATATAATTTTGACCCTAACGTTATTAAAATCAATGATCCCGACCCTTTGACCGTTGACTTTTCTTCCTGGGCTCCACAAGAATTAAAAAAGTATTTGGCAAATTACAATTTAGTCCCTAAAATTTTATTTATTTACAAAAAAATATTTTTTTAAATTAAAAATATAAAAAAATAAAATAAATTAATAACTAAATAAAAATTAATTATTTTATTTATTTAAAATTAAAAAAAA
>CANXYC011547713.1:0-33350 GCA_948193065.1 Aleurites moluccanus | reverse complement strand
TCACCACTTGGCCCAATCATCTAGTCCCGACCTAAGCTTCGAAACGGTACCTCATGGTCCACCTAATTCATTCGATAACACAGTTAACCAGAAACTACCTAAAAATCCCAAAACGGACCCGTAATTTGGTAGCCAGTTGCGACAGCACAATTGGGCCCCGCCGTGCTAATTTTTGACACTTTCCACTTTTGTTACATTATTCTTCATATATGCATATATGATTGTTTTACAACTATAAGAAATATAAATATGCTATATTTATTGATTTATGGATGCACACTCATATGATACTAAAACAGAGCTATTGAGATGGTATAGCGGGTGAAACCATCGACTGTGTGCACACTGTGTTTATGGGACCCCTACTAGAGAGGGATGTTATATTCTTTAGTCGTAAGGAAAATATCCTTTACGAGAGTTATGTATTTATGGGACCCCTACTAGGGAGGGACGTTATATTCCCTAGTGCACTTTATGATAGTGCTGAGTGTCAAAGTTCAAAGTAACCCAATTATGTTGTATTATATGTGTGTTATCTTATACATTGAATACTTAAATGGTTATTATATTAATATTTATATAGGTATTTGCCTTATTATTCATTTATTATTTATTATTGAATTCTGTAGGCCATATATGGGCATTTGTATTTCTTTGAGCATTTACTGCATCTTTATACAATTGGATTCACCGAGTATTTTTATACTCATTCTCCTAGTGTTTTAATTTTTCAGGTTTCGGTGAGGCACGTTATCCATTGGCATATCCTACTTCTGCCTTAGAGATTGTTTATGTGCATGTAAATATCCAACTTCAAAAGCTTATGTAAATATTATACAGAATAGTAGTTCCATGGTACTGTATCCTAAGAAATGGCATGTAGATATAAGTATAAGCTTGCATCTGTATAGTATTGCACGTTAATGATATTTTGGTTGTATATGTATTACTATATATGGAAATGTTTGAATGTTCAGATATGGATTATTTTGAGTTGTTGTTGAGATCCAGAGGGATCATTGGTTTGGAAATGAGTATGGATGATTTTAGAAGTGTTGTGTGCTTGTTTTGATTTTAAGCATAGTCTATTTATAGAGGAGATGCTGTCGAATTTTCTTCAGCATTTTTTTAAGATAATTAAGCTGTTTCTATTTGTTGCATGCCATATAGATAGTTATTTGGGTTTTTCGTGGTACTGGTCGCTTATGCATCACCCGTACTCTAGGACCGTTGCGACTCCCCGGTTGGGTAGTGACAGGTAGACTGGTCTTTTTGGGCCTAAAAGCAAGCTAATGGCTTTAAAAAGCCATTGGAATATTTAATCCATGAAATCATTTTTCATTCCCTTTCTTTAGTATATGCCTTATATAAATTATTAGGTTGTAATTATTTATTCTCTCCTTTGTTTAGTATAGACCTTACATAAATTGTTGGGTTGTAATATTTTTTCCTTACCTTTTTTTAGTATAGGCCTTATATAAATAGTTGGGTTGTAATAATTTCTCCTTTCCATTCTTTATTAGGGATTTAGATGTATGATTATATAGAAACATTTACCTTATGATGGCTTGAGAACTTATATTTGCTAAGCTACTTAGAAGACTCGTTTTTCCTTTCCTTTCTTTAGGATTAGTGTGCCTTTGGTGAAATATTTATATTATATTGTTTATATATCTCATATAATGTTGTATATATAAACTGTTTATTCATTAAAAGTATATTCAAATTCTCATTTTTTTAATATTTTTAGCGTAAATGGAAGTTGGTTGTGATGGCCAAACTGGTTGGAATGCCCAACATCTTCCTCAATCTATACATGTTTTTCTTACCTAGATCGATGACTAGTTAATGAGGCTCAGTGCTCCGCTAGAAATACAAAACTACCACTCATTTTTTAAAGGAATAAAATATTTTTCATTTGTGGTCAATAACACTTAAAATCAAGTAGCGATTCCTTTTCTTCGATTTGGTTTATCCATACCGTCTTCCATAAGACTACGAACTTAACAGAACCACGTCACCATAAAAACACTACAGTAAGTCTTTCTTTTATCAAAATTGACAATGTATCTATCTTTCCCCATTAAAATCTCATAGTCTTTATCACCATTCCACTCAACTAAATAATTGTATGCCTTACTCGTGTTCTTTTCTATCTTTACCAATGTTATTTTGCTTCAATTCCTCTAGATAGTCTTTCAATCTAGCATATATTACCTTGTAGTCAACTTTCATTTCTTGCTTTAGTTACTCCTTTACTCTTTTGCACATATTATAACTCACCCTAACCCTTAGTTTCTTCTATATATGATTCATCATTTCCTTGATTTTCATATTAGGACGTTTAAGCAATATACTACTAAAATGTCCAACAAGATATTTATATGAAACTTTTATATTTCTAAAAACTTTATAGCACATATGTTTTAGAGTATAACTCTATCATGAAATCAACAATCAAGATATAAATGCTAGTAAATATCCTCCAAGTGTAGCCTTTAAATTTACAAATAACCAGGATTTTGTGGCGCTCATTTTTCTTTAAACTCACTTTAATATATCTAGTCATAATTTTATTTTTTATTTTTTTGGTTATAGTTTCCTTAAATTGTTCAACATTATTGAAGCATATCTCAAGGACAAATACTAGTATAGGTGATTTATGATAAATGTAATCCTTTTAGAATATTTCTCCCTTACATTCTAATGATCATTATCACTAGAGGATTTCTATGCTTATATTATCATCACTATTAATAATTTCAACATTTGTACCCAATTCTATATTGGCATTGGCATCACAAGGAGCATATTGTTCAACATTTTCACCCTTGCCATTCTTTATTTATAAATTTGAGACATTTGTTTCACTTTCTACCCACCTTTATTACGAGTTTGCTTTTTTCTTTCTTTAGTTTTAGCCTTCTTCTTATGAAAATTCTTAATCTTATCCCTTACTTCCATAAGCTCTTATATAGATATCATAACCAAAATTCACATATATAACATATTATTCTTCTTCTTTTTCTTCTTTTGTATTATTATAATATGATTGAATTGGAATTGAAATAAAATTCCTATCATATTGGGCAGTATTGCTATCATAGTCATTTGTATCCCTAGTCATATTTTCATTCACATTATGATAATTTTCAATGTTTCCAATTACATCAAACTCCTTGCTTAAGTTTCTAGTATGAGATGAGTCACTATTTTATTCCATATTAAAGTCCCCAAATAAATTATCACTTGAATTTTTATTCATCTTTTTACTCATTATTTTTGTTTCCATTAATAACCCTAATCAATATCACAACCATCACCACAATCATCACTCCACATGGCATTATTATTCTCATATAACTTCTCATTATCAAACATAAAGGGGCTTGTACCCTCAAAAAAATTTCAGAATCACTCAACTATATGGTAAATAGCATTGTCACTAACCTTATTATCCTACTTTGCCATTAATTAATATTATTCTTTACATGTACTTTATTATCTCATTACCATTCCCCTAAACATTCAATGAATTGTTATTGCCACTTTGGCTATATTGGGGAAAGTATTCTACATCAAATAATGACAAAAATATATAAATGACTTATAAGTGAGTGATTGTTAAATCTAGCACAAGCTAATTAATTTTGTACAAATAGGTTTCAATACTTACTCACTTGTATACGACTCATAGACTTTAATATGATATCAGAGCTTCATGTTTAAATACTTTTTCTTGGTATCAGAAAGAATTAATTTTTTAAAAAATAGAGATCATAGTGTTGATTTATTTTTCTTGTATGCTTTTTCTTGCTTGGCTAGTGGAGGCTGTGTTTATTATTGCAGTGATGGGGTAGAAACATGGTTGTGTTTGTTGTTGTGGTGATTGTGGTTGAGGCAATTGCTTTTCTTGCTTAATATGAGTGAGGGGAGGTGTGTGATCAGTGGAATTCAAGAAAACAGTGTCATTATATATTAGAGAATTTTTGCTGTCATTTTAAGCATATTAGTATAAGCATACAATACTAATCATCAATTAGAAGTCTAGTCAGCATCTTCAAATCTATTCATGTATTTTTTAATGCGCATGCAGTTCACTACCATTAAACTCCATTAAAAAGGATTTAGTGTATCAAAAAATAAAAATTAAAGAGTTTAATAGACAAAAATCAAATTATAAAAAATCAATAATAAAAAAAATATAGGGATCTCAAAATGTATTTTAAGTAAAAAAAATATTTTAAGAAAATATTACCAACCTATGACCATTCCTTCTAATAAACCAATATTTCGTTCCATGGCAAATACATAGGTGTGAATCATATGATCCACAGTCACATCAATATTATCCCCTTTCCTACAACCGTGCAACATTATCCTTCCTTATTGAAGTCCCTATAGGCAAACAATACATAGTAATATTTTTGACATTCCTCAATTGATAGCCATTTTGACAATTCACATATTATGTAATTCATCTATATAATTAATGGGAATAAATCAACAAAACCACTAACATATTTAATGTTTGGGTCATTAATAAACTTTCCCTTATGAAATATATATCCTAACAGTAATATGAGTTTAACATGACATCCTATAAATCATGATAATGAGAATTAATTCATTACCATGTAAAAGCATACTTCATAAATTTTAGAATTAATAATACATAATAAAACTTAGATACGAGTTAAATATCAATAATAGGGTTATTATCGTCAACCAATTTGTCATTTTGAGGCCACAACTCTACAAACCCAAAAATCCAGACAAACAGTAGTGGAAATTGAAAAAATTACAATAAATACAAGTCAAACATAATGCATGAATAAACAATTAATTCATTAAACTAAAAACTAAACCAAACTCCCATCCATAGAACTCAAAGTTTCCTTTTCCAATTGAAATAGAAATTATCTGAAAAGTAATAGAATCTTGAAATTTCAATTTCAGTTCTGATATTAAATTAAAGCTCCCTTCTTAAAATTATAAAATTATAAAATTATCAATCAAATCTCATATCCTAATTTTTATTATTTTTTCTGTCATGTATTTCAATATATATATATAATAAAATATTTATAAATTAATATTCAATAAATTAATGTGCAGTATTATTGTCAGAAATTTTTTTATTAGTGACGGAGTAATTAAATTTTTTAAATTTTAAACGGACTTAAATACCCCTCTCATGCTATTTTATTTTCTCCTCTATGTTGCCTTTTTAGCCCCTCTCAATTTTCAGAGCAATTATCAAGATAATCAAATAATGGCAGTCGAGGGTTCGGTTATTCGTGGTACCATGAGAGCCCACACCGATCATATCACGGCCATCGCCACCCCTATTGAACAATTCTGAAATGATTGTCATCTCCTCTCGTGACAAATCATAATCTTAAGGTTGTTATATTAATAGCAGTATCCCCGTCGCTGCTTATTACGTGATTGAAACACTATCTTCTTGGCTCAAACTCGCACCAATTTTTGGGGATTAATGTTGGTTCTACATATTGGACAAATGGGAGGCATAATTAACCGCCTACAGTTTGGCAATAACCTGCATTTATCACCAACATAAAAGTTCTCTAAACAAACAACACCAATCCACAGGGCTAGTTCCTCCTTTCTTTGTTACCTTGTAATTAAACAAAAACATGGAAGATTCTTCAAGTTCTCAACTGAAATCCTTTGGTTCCATTATTTTTTATAATTCCTAGAATTATGTTATTCTCATCTTCATATCCTCGTCTAAAAGCTCTTCCAAATATATAAACACGAATCACTACCAAAATAATAATACCAACAAATAATAGTATAACAGAGACTATAATCTCCATCACGATAATGAATTTAACGAAACCCAGAAAGAATTTAACCAATTCCAAGTCCAAGAACTCTTATCTTTTTCTTTCCAATCACACGAATTACCAAAAAAAAAAAAAAATACATCAAATACCATAAATTAATATAAAAATATTCTCTTTCTTTCAAGATAATCCAGAAAATTGTTGAAACAGAAGCAATCTTTAGGAAAGAATTATTGTACTTACGTGTGTTATATTGAGGACGAAGTTTGGGGGGGTAAACAGAGAAGTTGAAAATGGTATTTCGCTTTCTTACGTTGCTAAATTTGTTAATCCTTGTTACAAATAGGAAGGAGCAGGAGTTTTAAGAGAGGTAAAATAGGATAGTTTTAATTGGGGGTATTTAAGTCATTTCAAAATTTAAAAAATTTTATTCCTCCAGCACTAACAAAAACAGCTATAGAAATAACGTTACTCAAATTAATAATTTATATTATATTATAATTTACTACCATTTCAATTTAAATTAATATGTTAAATTAATATTCAATTAATATATCTTTTAATTAATAAATCACATGAGTCTAACTATATTTGTAAAGATTTTTCTCAGTATTAGGGGCACATTAATAAGATAAAACTGTTTAATTTTCGCATTACCTTATTTTTTAATTATGATCAAAATTAAGTCGGTTTGATTAAATATAAATGAATCGAATTAAATTTTAAAAAAATTGAATTAAACTAACTTAAAATTTAAAAATCCTACTGAATAAATTTATAAATTGAATTAAATCAAATTAAACAAAATTTAGAAGATTAATTAAACTAAACCGAACTGGATTTGATAATTTTATTTTATATATATATTTATCTTTCGGTTTAATTATTTTAAATTTTTAAATAAAAATCAAATCAAATTAAATCAAATTAAAATTTACAAAAATTTAAATTAAACTGAATTAAATTTTAAAATTAATCAAATCGAATAAATCAAATTAAATTTGATTTTCAATTTAATTTTTGATTATTCCAATTTTGTACTCACTTTTAATTTTAACCTTGGACTAAATTTGGTTAAAAACAAAAATTCTTAGTAAATTTGGTTAAAAACAAAAAAATTCTTAGTAAATTTGGTTAAAAACAAAAATTCTTTTTTCAAATTACTTAGATTTATGCTATATTTGATTTAATTTTATTAAAAAAATTATTTTATTTATAAATAAATTCTAAATAGGATCATTTGCAAATGAATTCTTATGTTTTGTATATTAAATAATAAAATAACTCTATAAGTATATTATTTATTTACTTATTTTTTTAAAAAATTTTATATTATATTAATGAAAATATAATTATTTAAAACTCAATTTAATATTTATTAATAATATCTTTTTATATATATTATTTTTCAAAAACAAAATATAATATTGGCCATAAATAATTAAATTTATTAAAAGTTTTGTATTTGTGAAAAAATTTGAAGAAAAAGTAATTATAGAGTGTAAAGTAAAAAAATAAAATAAAAATTAAAAAATTATAAGGTATAAATCAAAATATATAAAAAAATAAATAAAATTAAAAAAGAAAGAAAAAATAAAATATGAAAGGCCATGATAAAAAAATTTACAAAAATATTTTAAAAAAATATAGAGTCAAATAAAGGTCTAACCTTATAAGTATGACTCACTCTTAATAAAAAAAATTAACATAAAAATAAAAATAAAAATAAATAATGTCATTAAATTTATAAATGATATATTTTTATCCATCAAAATCTAAAAGTAAAATATTAAATTTGATATGAATATTTTAATTTTTTAAAATTTATTAATTTATAATTATGTAATTTATTTGAAAATATTAATTATTTTGATAGGATTTGATTTAGTTATTTTTAATTTTATAGATTTAATTATTTAAAATTTAAAATAAATTTAGATTTAAAATAAATATAAAATTATAAATTTATAAATAAATTTTATAAATTTTAATGAAATTTATTTATATCAAATGAGAGGTAATGCCAGTTTAGAATCTGAGTTGGGACTTGATTTTCAAAACTTCGTTCTTATAATTTCTTTAGTTTTTAAAATTTTTTAATTATTTTTTGTAAATTATAATTTGATAAAAATTAACAAATATAGCTTTTAGTTCTATAAAGCAGTCTAATTGCAATAACAAACACAAACTTGACCTGGTTCAACTTTGGCTAAACTATTGACTTATGAAGTACAGAGTCAGTTAGGCACCACTAGTCCTGCTCGATTGATCTGGCGCAGTGGGAAGTCAGGTTACCAAGGGACGAAAATGGTAGTGTGGGACTGTGGGTCCCGAGCACACTCCTGAACTGAAAAAGAAAAAGGTCTTTGCAGTGCATTACACTGTCTAATATTGCCATGGCCTATAACAACAAAGTCAACATCATCCTTCTTCTCTTCCTCGGCTTCTTCTCTCCGCTACTAAAATTGAAAAATTGAAGTGGAGGATGATAATGGCCGAGATCAGAAATTCTTTTACTTTGATCTTTTCACTCTTATTTATTGTTTCCGTCTCTGCAAACCACGGCGTCTTCAGCGTCAAGTACAGATATGCTGGCCGTAAGCATTCTCTTAGTGACCTAAAGGCTCATGACGATCGCCGCCAGCTTCGAATTCTCGCCGGCGTCGATCTTCCTCTTGGTGGCAGTGGTCGTCCTGACGGTGTCGGGTTTGTTTTCCTAAATTCCATACTTGTTTATAAGTTCATCTATAAAACAGTAACTGAACATTCAACTATGGAATTTCTGCTTCCTTCTCCCGAGTTATCACTTCATTATACACAAACAACACAACACTTTATCTGTTCACAAATTCTGAATTGTACTGTAATTGGACATCGACTGATTGATCTAATTATAAATTTTGTAGGCTTTATTATGCTAAAATTGGAATTGGAACGCCTTCTAAGGACTACTATGTCCAGGTGGATACTGGAAGTGATATTATGTGGGTCAATTGCATTCAATGTAGAGAATGCCCCAGAACAAGCTCTCTTGGTGTAGGCTTATATTTTTCTTTATTCATTATTCTTTTGTTTAGAGGGGATAGTCATTGAGGCGTTGTTCTTTTTGTTCCATTAAAAAAAAAAAAAAAAAAAAAAAAAAACCTTGTTTTATTGATTGTTGTTATTATTATTTTTTAAAATTTTCGTATCTTGTGTTTTTCTTCTACCAGATGGATCTTACATTATATAATATTGAGGACTCTGCCACCGGGAAATTGGTTCCTTGTGATCAAGAGTTTTGCTATGAGGTAAATGGAGGTCCATTAAATGGCTGTACATCAAATATGTCTTGTCCTTATCTTGAAATATATGGAGATGGGAACTCCACTGCAGGCTATTTTGTCAAGGATGTTGTGCAATATGATAGAGTATCAGGTGATCTCAAAACTACATCGGCAAATGGAAGTGTTATATTTGGGTGAGCTTGCTATGTTCCTTGATGTAGAATGCCATATGCAGTGTCCTGTTTTATTTTATATGCGAATATCTGAATTTATAAGAACTTGTAAATTGTAATGTCATATGTTAACTTGGATCATGTGACATAAAGTACTCAATTTTGGTTAAGACTTTATCAAGGTATTATTTGGGCTTTTATTACTGTGATTTAGAGAAGCCAGAAAGGGTTTTGGTAGATAAGTGACATGGTACCCAACAGGGTTGAAATTTTCAGGTCTATTCCTTGGTACTAGTTTAGGTTTGCATTGATATTGTGAAGCTGCTTTCTCGTACAGAAACTCTATTGGGGGCTTGGCTGAAGTTTTTCCCTGACCTTCTGATTAGTTGTCCTTGCTTCTGGGAGATTGATATGTTGTACAAGTATAATGTGGAACTATGGATATGTCTATTGTCGAAACAACTTTATTTGACATGCCAATGCCAACTAACATGTGATCAAGCTTTAAAAGTTTCAAGTTTTCATTAGGAAAATTCTTGCTTACATGAATTGATTTGGGGCCATGAAGAACAAGGATAAAAGGGTGAATTGGAGAATAAAAATATTCCTAGAGCTTCAATTTTCCCTTCATTACATTGTCTATGTTAAGAAAGAAGAGTTGATACTTGAGACTCTTTTTACATATTACAATGACCAAATAATCTTTTGAAAATTAAGTATTCTTGCATTCCAGTTTTGTCAGTTCTTGTTTGAACAGTGAAATTGCCTTTGAGAATATGTGGTCTTTTGCTTCTATGGATGCATACATCAAATATCAAATCTTATAAGTTCCCGAGTTAAAATAGTTTTTATTGATTTCTTAGGAGCTTACAATTTTTTCCTAGGTACTTATTATTGAGGGGGAAGCAGTGGTAATTTCTGAGATTATTTATATATGCTTGTAGTTATATGTCAATCGCATGTGTGTATGTTCATGCAGATTGTATGTGTTTATATAAACATGCATAGATATACATGACACCAGTGTGTCTGCTTGTCTTAGTTTTTGGCGTCTATTTGTGCATGTGTACGTATTAGTTTTTGGTGTCTATCAATGTTGACGAGGTGAATCCAATGTTCTCTAATAGGTGTGGGGCTAGACAATCAGGAGACTTGGGCTCAACTAATGAAGAAGCTCTTGATGGTATTCTTGGTTTTGGAAAAACAAATTCATCAATGATTTCCCAATTGGCTGCCACTGGAAAAGTGAAAAAGATATTCGCTCATTGCTTAGATGGTATAAATGGAGGTGGTATCTTTGCTATTGGCCATGTAGTGCAACCAACAGTTAACATGACACCTTTGATACCAAACCAGTATGTGATTGAAGTTGGAATTGCAAACCTATGGTTTCTAGCTAATTGCAAACCTATGGTTTCTAGCTATATTGCATACAACTAAAGTTTTTGTTTGCAAATAATTTTCTAGCATGCGTATATGGGTTGTACTTCATATTGCCCTGTACCTCATAGGCTCATAGCCTCATATTGTTCTTTAATGAATTGTCGTCAAATATCCAAGTCATTAAGATGCAGAACCATAGTTCTAACTCTCAAAATACTTTAATTAACCCAACGTCGAATATGCCTATAAAGACTGCAACCTTATGTATAGAAAATTGAAATAGAGAATTCGTAAACAACCTAACTAAAATATAAAGTTCCTAAACAAGCAACTAACTTAGAAAATTACTTATTACATATCTATTATTAAAGAAGTATAATAATGGCAAAGAGGCCCTTCTGTTCAAGACAGGCTTGAATCAAAATTGCTTGAATCAAAATTGGATTCGAGTTATCCGTATGGGAAGTTGTATAAACTTCATTATTCTCCTCATTCTAAAGAGTTTGACCTTGAATGAAAAGAACGGCAGACAACACAGTCAAAATCAAATGTTGTTGTCGTACATATTTGACTGTGAAAGGTCAATTGGCTCAACAATTTCCTCATCATCACTAGTAACTTCGTTTTAAATGTCGTCATTGTTAGTTTTCTGTTGAGCCACAAAAATGTTTTGGAAACATTCTTATAAGTATGCCATTTCTTTTCACTACTATAACATTGAAAATCCTTAAATATCAACTTAGGTTGAGAAGGTTTGGTTTGCACAACTGTTGGTTGGAATGTCATCATCTTCATTGTACTTGTTCCTCTTTTCATATATATATGGAATTTAATATATGAAGCTTTATCTTGATGCTAAAAATTTTAGGCCCCATTACAATGTCAATATGACAGCAGTTCAAGTTGGTGGTGAGCTCCTACATCTTCCAACAGAAGTCTTTGATGTGGGAGATAGGAAGGGAGCAATAATAGATAGTGGTACAACCTTGACCTATCTCCCCGAAATGGTTTACGAGCCATTAGTAAATAAGGTATTCAATATAAAAAGAATTTTATCTGCTGGAAATTCTCAAAATAAATCGCCTACTTATTGTAATTTTTGTATTCTGATTAGATAATCTCTCAGCAACCTGATTTGAAAGTTGATAATGTACGTGATGAATACACATGCTTTCAGTATTCTGGGAGGTATGGACTGTAGCATAAATACTATGATTTGCAACTTTGATTTCGCTTCCAGAAATACTACTTTTAGATTCAAAAAGTGAAAACTATGTATTTTCTGCTTTTAAAACGTCATGCGGGTCAGGTAGGAACATTATGTTTTAAACTTGAATATTTTATTTTTTTCATGCACATCAAATGTAATATGGGGCTAATTTAGTATGATTTTCTTGTACCGGTACTGGATATACTGTTTGACAGTTATTTTCTTTTTCACCTTGGTTTCTTAGTGGGCTTCTTGCTATAACTTACAGGATAATTTATTAATGCCACCACCTTAGCTGGATATGTGAAGGAATACACATAAAGAAAATCTGTGGCTACTCCAGCATCGTGTATTATTGCTGTAAATTTTAGAAAATCATCTCACTTTGATAATCTCATGTCAGTCCAAATGCAGAAATTTGATTCTTTGCTTTCAAATTTTCATTTTTTTACAAACCTTTAATAATCTCTGACTGACTAGATGACTTCTTAGATTCTTTCTTTAAGATGCCTAAAAATTGAGCAGTGTTTGTTTTTGTGCTGGTTAGTTTATTATTTTGTTACAGAAGACCTACACTAGGGGTAGGCTTTGTATTTTTGGAAGTATGATTACTTCAATGATGCTTTATCATCCTTGCATATCCCATAATTTGTTCTAGATAGAGGGCTCAAGGAGCATCTTCTTATATCTCTGTATGATTTGTTTGAATTGCAGTGTGGATGATGGATTTCCAAATGTCACTTTTCATTTTGAAAACTCAGTTTTCTTGAAGGTTCATCCACATGAATACCTATTCTCCTTTGTAAGTATATTGAGTTATAAAATCTTTGTAAAGGATTTGGTTTTTTGTTTTCTTTCTTTATTGTCTTTTCCCTTCATGTTGCTTCAAACATTTCTGTATTCTATCTTAGAAAATTGGGGGTCTTAAGTCTAGTAATCCAGATTCAGTCATTTATCGACTTCTTTTTCTGTCTGTTTGATATCGAACAATTTGAATTTAGCTTTTCGGAGTTGTATTGAAAAATTTCTAATTTGATATCCTTGGTGGTTAAGTTGACTCCTGGTGAGGCAATTATTTCATTTTTTAAGAATCTAGTGAAGCACTCATCTTTCTCTCTTTAAGTGATTTCTATCAGACAGTACACTGCTTTATTTCAGTTTATATCATTGGACTAGGGATGGCATCGATTTGGTTTTGTCGGTTTGAAGGATTGAAGGATTGTTATCAAACCAAATCAAATCATTGGTTTGGTTCGGTTTGATCACTTTCGGTTTGTCGATTTCAAATCAAAAATATTTTTTTATAAATCGTCATTATTTTATTATAAATTTGAGAAAAAATACTGGTAAAATATCGGTGATAAAAAAATCCCAAAAATAGTTCAATGTATAACATAAAATTTGTTTATTTCATTAATTAACATACCTAAAATTTATATTTTTTTTCTAAAAAATTAGACTATTTTTTATTTATCTTTAATTAATTTTCATGAATGATTATTTTTTTAAAATTTTAAATTAATATTAGGTTAAAAAAATATGTAGTTGTATATAAAATAAAATCAAATATATTTAATTGAAAGCAATATATATATAACTTCGGTTCGGTTTGGTTTGAAATCAAGAAAAAAATATCAAATCACAAACCAAACTAAACTTTCGGTTTGCTCTAATTTTCAAACCGAAACCAAATCAAATAATTGCGAAACTATCAGTTTCAGTTTGATTGGATTGGATTGGCTTTCACTCCTACATTTGAATTTGATCTTGAGGTGAAGATTTATGATGAGATGGATATAGGATAAAAACTTAGAATTATGGCAGGATCCACTGTATATTATTATGAGACACATATATGACATAGGACATGTTGACAACATCACATGGATAGGTGGATACAAATATTCTTTGAAAATTAGGATACAACAAGGGAAGGACATGTTATATATATAAGAAAATTTATAATTATTCAAATTTAAATTATAAGATGAAGTGGAAGGAAAATATATATCATATAAAGATGTTTTTAGTTCATTGTCAATAATATCTATCACATGCTTGAATTTGAACTTCCGGCCCATCATATCAATAAAGTAAGATTTAAAATTTAGTCTTTGTAAAGTTAAACATTTCAAATTAGACTACATAATGTCCTAAAAAAGTACCCATGTGATGTTTGAGGACATGTTCTGTTGTGTTCTGAAACCAAATAATATTAAACAATTTGTACATGTATGGATCTGTGTTGGGCATCTATGTCTTTGTTTCAACATGCAAGGAGTTGTGAATGCCTGACGCCAATGAAGTGTCAGTGCTTCATTGGTGTGTAGAAAGTGTTCTTTTTACTCTTGATATATTGTCTAATTTGATTTAGACCCTTAATTGGTCCTTGGAGCTATTCTTGGCAAATATACCTCTTTGAATGCTTTGGTGAAAATCAGTCTGCTTTTGGATATGAAAGTAGAAATTGGCTGCTTCTGGCTAAGGTGCATTGCACAAAGAGCTAGAGAAAACAATCTCAAGTAACCCTTACACAGCTACACTGTTTTGGAGAAGGCATGACTTCATTAAATGTTTTGAGAAATGGCTTATCTTGCCAAGGGATTAGAAATTATGAGCTCACAAAAGCTTTAACCTGAAATGGTTGGGTTTGGCTGCAATATTACAATCTTCATTACTGTGTCTTAATTACATTATTGTCAAGTTGTAATTTTATTGGAGATGCTTTCACCATTTTGTACAAGAATCTCTTGTTAATTAAATAATAGTACATGAATTGTTGCTCTTCTGTATTTTCATGCAACATAATCATTAGGACATAATATAATTTCTTTATTTTGGCCAAATGGTGTGGCTTACATGCTTAGATAATTTATACGTGATATAAGAGCTTTACAAATGTAGAAAATTGATGCAAGCCTTCTTGTATAGTGGAAAGATGATAGATTGGCTAGTTTTTGTGGGAAGGCATGCATAAGGAGCTTATGCATCGTCAAACAAGACTATTAATTAGGAATCACAGAGTTAGGAATTCTCAAGTAGCATTTTCTTGGGAAGTGATTAGTACTCAACTAAACCTTAGTCCCAAATTAATTAAGGTCGGCTATATGTATTCTTCTATTCCAATCCGAGCGCTCATGGGCTATATCTGCAAAAAGATCTGGAGTAACTAAGTTCTTCTTAATCACTCTCCCCCAAGTTAGTTTAAGTCTACCTCTACTTTTCTTCCTAACATCTAGTTTAATATGATCTATTCTTCTAATCGGTACATCGCTAGGACTACAACTCACATGTCCATACTATCTCAACCTATTTTCTCTAAATTTATCCTCAATGTTAACTACTCCAACTTTTCTCTAATACATTCATTTTGAATGCGATCCATTCTAGTATGTCTACACATTCATCTCAACATTTTCATTTCAGTAACACACATCTTAGAGATATATTGCCCTTTCATTGCCCAACGCTCGCTAACATGTATCATAGCAGGTCTTATTGTTGTACGATGGAGTTTACTTTTCAACTTGAGTGAAATTTTACGGTCATATAGAACTACCGTGGCAAGCCTCTATTTCAACCACCCAACTTTTATCTAAACTAATTCTTTTATTATTCTCACTTTGACCTTTACTAGACATGCAGTGCATGTATTCCGTCTTGGTTTTACTTAACCTGAAACTCTTGGACTCCAAAGTGCTCCTCTACAATTCTAACTTCCTATTAATTCCCTCTTGTGTCCGATCTACTAGTACAATGTCATCTGCAAATATCATGCACCAAGAGATTTTCTCTTGTATATGCTTTGTTAATTCATCCATTACCAAAACGAAGACGTAAGGGTTCACTGCGAACCCTTGATATAATTCAACTGATATGGGAAAGTCTCCTTAATCTCCTCCAATTGTGCACACACTAGTCGTCGCTCCGTCATACATGTTTTTCAAAACTTATATGTACCTAATCGATACCCCCTTACGTTCTAATACCCACCATAAAACTTCTCTTAGAACTCTATCATAAACCTTCTCCAAGTCAATGAAAGCCATATGCAAGTCTTTCCTCGCATCTTTATATTTCTCCATCAGGCTTTTAATGAGAAAGATTGCGTCTATTATTGATCGACTTGGAACCCAAATTAGTTGGCAAAGATAGATGTATCATCACGTAAGTGATGTTCTATAATTTTTTCTCACAACTTCAAAATATGACTCATGAGTTTAATTTCCCTATAGTTTAAACAACTCTGAATGTCTCCCTTGTTTTTAAAAATGGATATTAAAAAGCTCCTCCTCCATTCATCTGGCATTTTCTTTAAAGTTAGGATTTTGTTAAACAATCTAGTCAACCAAGCTATTCCTACATAATCCAAACACTTCCAAACTTCAATAAGTATTCCATCAGGGCTACATGCTTTCCCAACTTTCATTCTCTTCAAAGTTTCATTGACCTTCGAAAATCTAATCCTTTTAATGCATGTTACATTTTTCTCTATAGTTATGTAGTTTATATCGAATATGTTACCACCTTGGCTATTATTGAGAAGTTTATCGAAGTAACTCATCCATCTTTTCTTAATGTCCTCATCTTTAACTAAAACTTTTCCTTCTTTATCCTTGATACTCCTTTTTTTATTGAGATATCAATATTTCCTTTCTCTCGTCCTTACTAATCTGTAGATATCCTTTTCAAACTTTTTTGTTTCAAGTTTCTCATATATTTTTTCAAAGGCTCGTGCTCTTGCTTGGTTCATGACATTTTTTTCTATTTTTTTTCTTTTTTTTATATTGCTCATAAGCCTCCCCATTATCACATTTTTGTAGTCTCTTGTACCATTTCTTTTTTACTTTTCACTGTCTTTTGTACTTTCTCACTCCACCACTACCTCTCCTTTGAGGGTGGGCCATGTCGTCTATCCACATATTATTAGCCTCCATGTCCACTTTCCATGCTTCTTCCTTGAGGAGCTCATTTTTAAACATCATTTGCTTCTCCTCTTTTAATTCCCACCACGTTATTCTGGATGTCGTACTTCTTGTACACTTCATTGTTCTTGCCCTGATTTTGACATCCAAAACTACCAACCTATGTTGACTTGTTAAAGCCTCTCCCGAGATCACTTTGCAATCCTTGCATAGAGCTCAATTTGTCTTTCTTGTGAAAAGAAAATTAGTTTGGCTTCTATTTTGTCCACTTTTAAAAGTCACTAGATGAGATTTCCGTGTTATAAAGTGGGTATTTGCTATGATTAGGTCATAAATCAGACCTAATTAGAGCAAAATCAATAATGCTTATCCCTCTTCATTTCTCATACCGTAGCCAAAACCTCCATGCACATTCTAATAATCTTGCCGATCACTTCCTACATGTCCATTGAGGTCTCTACCGATAAAAATATTCTCTTCATTTGGTATATTATACATAAGGTTGTCCATATCCTCCCAAAACTTTTGCTTTCTCATGCCATTTAATCCAATTTGTGGAGCATATACACTAATTATATTTATCACTTTTTCTTAAACAACTAGCTTAATAATGATAATATTATCTTCTACTCTTTTTACTGCTACCATTGCATCTTTTAACTAATAACAGGGAAAAGAATGAAACCCTGAATGTGCATACTCTCAGGAAAAAAAAAAAAAAGAAAAAGATATGGCCATTGTCTGTTGATTACTGCCAAAAGGGGTTAGAATAATTTTTCAAAGTACCTACTGTTAAAGTTAGTAATAGGTCTATGGTGTTTTTTCAAGGTATCTACAATGAAAATTAGTGAAAGGATTGTGGTGCAGTGTTGCTATGATTATGCTGCTCAAACAGTACTACTTTTTATTTAGTATGATGAGAATGAAAGAGCTATTGGTGTCATCTGCTTAGATTGTTTGGGAGGGGCTCAAATGCAGGTAGAGAGCTGGAGTATCCTTGGTATGAAATTAGGTCGTGGATAGAAATTTGTGATTTCAGAAATTAGGTTTCGTGAACTATCGCTAGAATTGGGGATTTGAGGATTTAGCTCTTGGTACATAGAGGAAAAAGGTAGGATTTGGAAACCTTGAGTATTTGGGTTCTAGATTTGGGGAGACTTGAGTTTAATGTATCTGAAGCTTAAGAGATTTTGACCATTGCTGATATGTGTCTAGTTTTATACTTGTTCCATAAATGATGACTTCTATCTCTTCTCATGTGCACACATTTCTAATACTGCATTGCATATGAAATGTCAATGTCAACCAATTGCATTCAATTGTACTTGCTATTCAATTTTTATGAATGAGCTCATTCTTTAATTTGGACTTATACAGGAAGGTTTGTGGTGTATTGGATGGCAAAACAGTGGAATGCAATCAAGGGATAGAAGAAACATGACTCTTTTAGGAGGTATAAGTAAAAATTTGTACATGTTTGCACCATGCAAATTTTAGATGCATTGAGGTTTTTCTCATGTAAAATGTATTTATTTTGTAGAACAAAATTGTCTCCATGGTGTTCATTTAGGTTGTGTAGACTTTTCATGCAACCAGCCTAAAATCTGAACTAGTTTAACATTCTATTTCATTCTCAGCCTATTGTTTTTCTTTGACTAATTTGATTCTTAAAAATATGTGATGTTTATATTCTAGTCCACTATATATGATTAGTTTGCAGATTCTTTGAAATTATCCTATACTGAAGAGAAAGAAAAAGACAAGGCCAAAAAAAAAAAGAGGGAAAAAGAAGGATTATGGATTTTGAAACTCATCCTACCATATCACTACCTGATTTCTTTGCTAATAACACAATATATGGATGAAGCAAATCTCTAATGCTAGCTGACAACAGGCTGCAATTGCTGTTTATGGTTTTCTGTCAAGAACTAGTTAACAAATATCCTTTTGTGAGCAACAAATTTATATTGAATGTGATTCTTAATCTTTATTTTGCTTTTGTCTTCCTGTGCAGATTTAGTGCTTTCAAATAAGCTAGTTTTGTATGATCTCGAACATCAGGCCATTGGATGGACCGAGTACAATTGTGAGTCTTAAGTTTTTATTCATCGTTGTGCTTTTGAAAACTTTTGTATGCTAGTTTCATTTCTTTTTAGAGTAATTCAATGGTATTAGAATATGATTAGATGACTTCTGGTTCTTCTTTATGGTACTTTTGGCATGCCTTCAGGTCTTTTGGTTGGGGAAAAATTGAAGGTATGCCTAAAATACCACAAAGAAGAACAGTATACCTTCTTCATGTTATCATCAAGGCACAAAAGTGATCTCTACTTCCTAGTACTTGTTTATTGTTAAGATAAATTTCTTAATACATGGTATGTAAGCTGATCTAGGACTGCAATTGTGATGATTTTGATTTATCTAACTAATAGGGTAGAAATGGTAATACTTGTATTGGATTTTGGTATCGATGTTTCGATTAAGTGAATATAAAATGTGATACCTAGCCCCGAATTGGCAGATTAAATAAGGATACATATGATTTGCTACCAATATCATGATGCGTCTTAAACTTTTGGGCCATACATGTGGATATAAGCTTGCTTCAACCATGTTGCTAGGCCTATGGTTTGTTATTATTATTAGAAATGTTTTATTCTTGTTATGCATTTGTTCAGGGATATATTTCTTGTACTTTGTGATTATTACATATTTTCTTATCTATGGGTCATGGTCCTCGTTAAATAGGGAAAATTTGTTACCTAATTGTAGTTTAAATATTTTTCTGAACTTTTTTAGTGAAATATGAGTTTATACTTTATAGGAGTGCTTTGTTTGTGGAGGGCATAATTGCATGGTAACTAAGTCCTCTTTCTTCTTACTCTTTCTCAAAGGCACACTTACTCATACTCTTTTTTTTTTATTTTTCTTTATTTTGTGTATCACTACTATATCCCTAGCCCCAACTCAATGTAACTCCAAAATTTGCCTCCCTATTTTGAAACCTTAACCCCACTACTTAACACTAGGATATAGATCAATCCAAGCTTGTCATGCATCTGTTTGGCTATTTTTTCAAATGGTTAAAGTGCAAATAATAAATACCACTTTGGTGGAGATGGAAGTAACAATGGAGAATTTAGTTCTATTTGTTATGGAATATGTTAAATTAGACTAGAGTTCAAACAGGTGAAGTGCCTTGTATTGGCTGGATTGCAATGTGGATTTTGGCCAGTTGATATGGCATTCTTGGATATTTTTGTGGATTTTCAGATTTATGGCCATATTGTCCACAACTGAACAATATAGATCAAATGTCTTGTTTTATCCATTGCAGAATGATAATGGCATTTTGTCCTAGAAACAAGAGGGAGGGACGGAGAGAGAGATTATGTTTTTTTTTACCTGGTTCTTCACTTTGGTTATTATCTTTTCTCTTGTTGTCCTAAGTTAATCATTGAGTTGAAACTACAAAGAATTTGATTGATAATAATTAAATTGTGAAAATCCCAATGGCAACCAAGAAGAGATGAATTGGTTGTTTGACAAATTAAGGGCAAATTAAAAATTAATAAGATGAATGAAAGAAGAGAAAAATCAAATACCAGAATTTTATATTGGTTCGGCCAATCTTTACTTACATCTACTGCTCAAGATCACTCTTGAATATTTCACTTGATCCTTTTGCAGGTGTAAGATCAAAGTCGAGTGTTTAGGCTCACACTCAAACCTTACAAATTTTGTTTTTAAAGGCTAACACTAAACACTTCCAAAATTTATGTTTTGCTAAGATTCACACATAACTCTTTTTAAATTTGTATGTTGCTAAGGTTCACACATAACTTTTTACAATCTATCACAAGATTGACAAGTTAAACTCATAAACAACTTGCTCTTTTTAATTTCACTTAATAATCCCAAAAAAAGTTTAGAAAGAAAATAAGATCAACTATCCAACTTCCCTAGTGATTCACTTTTGTGAATCTTACAAAAGAATGAATTAATAAAGAAAATGAAGTTGGAGATTTGTTTTTCATTTATGTAAGTTCAATAAATATTGTTCTTCTTATTAGAAATATTTTAAGAACTTATATTTATAACCCCAACTCAAAACTAGCCGTTACCCACTTGAATGCTATGAATCATGGTCTTCTAACGACTATATTTTTTTCAGAAAATCGCGACAGTTAAGCTCATAAATAACTTACTTGCTCCTTTTAATCTCACTTAATAACCCCAAAAAAAGTTTAGAAAGAGAATAAGATCAACTACCCAACTTCCCAAATGATTCACTTTTGTGAATCTTACAAAAGAATGAATTAAAAAAGAAAATAAAGTTGGAGATTTGTTTTACACTTATCTAAACTCAATAAATGTTATTCTTCATATTAGAAATATCCCAAGAACTTGTATTTATAACCCCAACTCAAAACTAGCCGTTACCCACTTGAATGCTATGAATCATGGGTCTTCTAACGGCTATATTTTTTCAGAAAGTCGCGATAGTAACAACTGCTACTTCATTTGTAGTGGCCGCTACTTGTGCCTTGCCTTGAACTTAAGCTACTGGATTGCTTAGTCACGGCTGCGACTTTCTGGTGGCAGTGGCGACTTCATTTTTTCATATCTTGAGCTATACAACTCCAAATTATGTTCCATTTTTTTTGTTGGAAATTTTGAGATGTCTACTATAACTTTATAATTTATGATAACTCCAGAATCATCCATCTTCATGCTCTAAAAAATACAAACATTTTCTTTCTCCAATCTGCAAGACAGCTTAAGCAGGCATCACTATTTCTTTAATTTCTCTTTCTGTAGAAGTCAGAATCATTTGATTCTTTTTCCATATGAAAGTAGACATCTAGAGCTTCAATCATGTAGAATAGCATACACAAATTCTTTTTCTAGAATTCCCAACAACATTTTAAAGTTGCCTCATATGTTCTGTTGAGTATAATTCATTTAAAAATTCATATCTTCATTTTTCAATGTCTAATGTTTAATCTAATTTTTGTTCCTAAAACTATACATTATCTTTCCATCCATATGGCTCGTCCTACTAACATTTTCCAATTTATAATCTAGACTCTTGTGCAAGTCACTCTTGTGCAAGCACAAGTCTGTCAGTAATAGCTATATTCTTCTAACTGATTTTCTCTTTATTTACTTAGCACTTTATGATGTCAATATTAGTTTAAATTTCATATTGAACTTTTCCATTTAAGTTTTTTCAAATGTGTTAAACTTATAATTTAGCATTAGTCATGATTTTTCATGCCTTAATTAATTTAAACAAAATTATTAACATAATTAATACATTAATATGTTTTGTTATTATTAAAATCAACATCAAACCCAAAAGGTCCAACAAAATGCATAGATGTTATAATTTGAAAAGTTACTTTGAACCTGAGAATAATTTTTTTTTTCTTTTTTCTTTTCTTCTCTCTTTTCTTTTGGGCCTGAATTCATACTAATTTGAACACAAATGTTGGCAAACGAGGCATTAAAGAAAAGCTATACAAGTAGAATTTTATGTTCAATTTGTATTATGTGGACAATTGATATGTGAATAGTAGGTAAAATGATAACTTAAATTTAAAGTTTCTTTAAAAAAATTTGCATAATATTAATGTGAACATTATATGAAATTAGAACTTAGTAAGTCTTGAAAAGTTAAAATTGGTTTTGCCAAACAATAAATTGATTCTAGGAAATTATGGAAACAATCCCATAAGTTTCTTGTTGAAATATTATATTATATGAGTTTTAGAGTGTTACTCTTAAATGATAGTGCTTAACTTGTTATTGACTCCATGCTTTGGAATTGTCTAGGTACTTAACTCTTTTATTATTATTATTGTAGTTATTTTTATGTGATATTAGTATAGAGATCCATTATTCATAACCTTGACATAGTGTTTGGATCAAATTAGCGAGAAATTCATTTCATTAGTAAAACTTATTTTTAAATGAATTCTCATGTTTCGCTTTGTAACTATTGAGTATATAATTCATCAATGTCAATTAATTTTAGTCAAATCAAAGTGAAATAAAAATTATAGCATTACTAATTTAGAATTTATATGCAAATTCTACCAAATTTAATAGGATTTGGTTAAAGCTTAACTAATTCCATGGAATTTATAAGATAGAATTTCAAATGATTTTATTTATATCAAACATAAAATATATGAATTTGCAAATAAGTTTTGCAAAAATTTATAAATTCATTTATACTGATCAAACTCCATATCTTCTCCCATAAAATTTCACGAATTGAACTATGATGGATAAAAGTTAAAAAAGTTAGGAACAAATGCTACTTTGACTGAGTGTGCCTTGTCAAAATCATCATCAATTTAAATTTAGTTTTTCCTTTATTTCATTTCATTTATGCTTACTTTTGTATGGTTGATTTCAGGCTCGTCAAGCATCAAAGTGCAGGATGAACGGACAGGAACAGTACATTTAGTAGGTTCCCACTCTATTAATTCTGCTTGCAGTTTGAATGCACACTGGGGTATAATTTTGCTGTTGCTAAGTACGCTGCTGCACACTTTAGTTTACTGAAATACTACAAACAGTAGAATAGCAATGGTCAAAACTAAGATAAAGAAAAATCAAATATTAAAATGAAGAATATATTGAACAACGGATAATCTATTTCTTAACCTAACATTCACTTCGGGTTAATAGTTTCTTCCCATGGTGAATTGTGGAAATTTGTAGGATCCTTTGGTGGGTAAGTGTGTACATAAACTTTGTTTACATGGCTTAGCTTCTCTGGTAACTGCAATAAAGTTAAGTGTATTTAATTGGAATTCATGTAGTTTTCAGGTTGAACAATGTTCATTGTAATAGAGTAGTTCAGAATTCTACCCTTTACCTATACAAAAGCCTAACTGAATGTGATAAAACCTTAGGACACTTTCCCCATTTAACCAGATAGTTTGAGAACATGTAGATTTAGGTAATATGACAGGAACAAGGAAGTACATATGAAGCATGGATAAGGAATCACAAGCATGCCAACATTCACTCAACGGTATTGAGAAATAGAATGGAAGAAAGTTGGGAGGTTCTTATTGTAAAACATTCACTTTGTTATTCTATTCATGCTTGTTCTTACAATTCTCTTCTTTTTGTTACATTTTAAAAGGTTGTATCCTTGTCATTGTTTAATTGATGTGTGCTAAAGCATATAGAACGATAAAAATAAATAAAAAAATTTCATTCTGCATTTTTAAATGATTTTGCACTCTCTGTCTTTATATATATATATATATATATATATATATTCACTGCTATAAAAATTAAAAGGTACAAGTAAGAAGGTTTGAAATTACCAAGAAAAGACATGATCAGGAGTTTCGTTGGTGTTTAAGTTTACAGGATAGTTTGAGGAGTGAAGCATAGGATTCTAATTTTATCCATTCTTCTGTCATTATTAATCTATGGCAGAAATGCTGTATTAGATTGTTGTTTCTTTTTAGGTCTATATTAACTTGCACACACCAGTCTTTTTAATAGGTTTTTCAATCATAATTTGCTAGTATTAGTCCATCCAATTTGTTCATTCTACCTATTTTAGGCCTACTTTTGCACTTTCTGCTTTTGATATGTAACTATTCTTTCTTTTGCTCAGAAAGAGATTAAAATTTAGTTTATTTTTGATTTGGGTGGAGGCTATTGCTATAATTACAGTTTCATGAGTGTAAAATAGTAAATGCTTCACCTTTAATACCATATTAATTTCCTAATATGACAACCTTTGCAAGTTCTCTTTATTTTCTATTGCTTCCCTATTTTTATTCACCAATATTGTAGCCATATAATTTAATCAAGTTATATAAAATAGTGGTGGAAAATATTGCAGCATTATAAGTTGGTTAAAGGAGATGATAAACGTTCAATTCATCCTTCAAATTCTTGTGAAATTAAGTTTAGGAATTCATCCTTCAAATTCTTTTGTGAAATTAAGTTTAGGAAAAAGAAATTAATTTATGATAATTTAGTTCAATCTTTGTCCTAAAATAATAAAATACTAATTATATTTTTTGGGTAAAATATTATTTAATCTTTAAGATTCAGCGAAATTAACAGTTGGATCTCTGCATTTTTAAAAAATAATTATTGAGTTTCTCATGTTTAATTCCGTCATAACAATTGTTTTTTCTGTTGATTTTTTTCAAATTTTTTGTTAAAAAAATTAAATTAAAATATGTTATTTTCTCAAAATATCAATATTTTCAACTTCTATATTTTTTTTCTTACATTTTCTTTTTATTTTCTTTCATTTTCTATTCCTTTCTTTCATTTTCTTCCCATTTTTTTTTGTAAAAAGCCCAGTTTCGTATATTTTCTTATTTTTTCTTTGTCATGTGATGTTTTTCCTTTTTTTTTTTTCTTTTTTGTGGTTAATTAATTGTGTAAATTTTGGATTTGTTAAAATTAAAGGAAATAAAATTTATATATGGATATTCTAATTAGTGAAATTGTGTGGAAAATAGAGGGTTTGATTGTGAAGAAAAATTAAGATAAGTTTTAATGGAGTAGTGTGAAAAAGAAAATTTGATAAAAAATGAGGGATATTTTTTTCTTTATAACTGTAGTTAACGGTTAAATAGACGGAATGACTAATTGTTGTGACGGAATCAAACGTGAGGGATTCAACAGCTATTTTCTAAAAATATAAGGATCTAAGTGTTAATTTCGTTAAATTTTAGGGATTAATTAGTATTTTATTCTTTTTTAATATAAATATTTTGAAATTTTAAAATGAAAAAAAGAAAATAGGCAGACGAAGACATCGTGTAGAAATCCTGAAACTCAGCACTAGCAAATCCAGAGCAACCATTCATCTGTGGAATCCCGCCGTCTTGGGCAAAAACATTTCTTTGATTAATAAATTATTCAATCTAAAATTAAATGACAAAACTAGACCAGACAAGTATATATATGTATATATAGTTGAATACAAGAGTTCCGAAAATTTATTACGTGTCAGTTAATTTTTTAAAATTTAAATTTATATATAATTATATCATCAAATTTTAATTTAAGTTTATGTGAAATAATTTTATTATTTTTTTCCTCGTTAACATGATTTTTAAATTTCAATTAAGTTTATACATATCAATATTTATAAAATCTTTTTGTCATTATTTTAGTTAACAATATATACTTTTATAAATTAATACTTGATAAATTAATAATTTTTATTATATAATAATTTTTTTTTATCCCTACTTAAGTCAATGGATTAAATTAATAATTTTGATAAATTAATAAAATAATAATTTTTTAAAAATCTATACATAATTATATGGTTCTATTTGTATTATAAATTAATAATTTATCAAAAATATATATAATAGACTATAATACTTTATTAAAATATGAGTTTATTGTAATTTTTTTTTTTGAAATTTAAATATAATTGGATTTTATTTCTAATTTTTTTTTTATTTATCTAAAAGTTTTAGGGATTGAATTTTCGAATTGCAATAAAAATTTATGAAATATTATTGATACTTTGAGTACGTTATTGTCTTTAATTTCATTTGAGTATATTTGATATTGTAATTTAAGTAATTTTTAAGTGAAATTTATTAAAAATTCATTGTTGTAATTCTTTTTAAATGCATGTGAAATATTTTTTATTATATTCATATAATGATTTATACATCTCATTTATTATAATTGATTTTTGAACACTTTTTAAATGAGAAGTTATTGTAACTATGAAATATATAATAGATCATTTGAAGTAATTTATATAAAAATTATTTTAAATCTATACAATTCACATTTTTTCTTTCATTTAATTTATATTTAATTTATGTATATTTTCCTATTTAATTTTAATTTATATTGAATTGATAATTTTTTTTTTATTTTAATTAATTTATATTTAATTTACATATTTTTTTTTAATTCATTTAACTCATATTGAATTAATTATAAAATTAGTGAAACACAATAATTTTTTTAATTAATTAAATATTATTTGTTGAATTGTAAATATTTTTTTAAATTAATAAATTATTAATTTATCGATTAATTAATATCTTTTTTAATTAATAAAATTTACTAGCCCACGGTATTAATGTATAGAGATTTTACTGTATAATAAATTTGGCACATGTATATATAATATTTAAATTTAATAAAATAATAATAATTTATATACAGTAAATATTTTAAAAAACAAAATAAAAAAAATATAATCAAAATCTGCAAAATGGACGGGCTTATAATTACCAATTGACAAGCTATAATGATTGGGCTTATTACGATTATATGGTTTAAATTCAGCCCACGTCAAATAAGATTGAGTAAGCTATTATTATACATTTTTTCTTAACAAGCATTTTAGTATCTATTATTTAAAAATTAATTTTTTTGTTTTTGTTT
This sequence comes from Aleurites moluccanus, assembly GCA_948193065.1. NCBI lineage: Eukaryota > Viridiplantae > Streptophyta > Magnoliopsida > Malpighiales > Euphorbiaceae > Aleurites > Aleurites moluccanus. The sequence continues at coordinate 6,158 of CANXYC011547713.1, read as the reverse complement.
TTTTAGGAGAAATAAAAAAAAAAATTAAAATCAAATCATATCAGCAAGAAGATACTTCTAAATCTGCAAAGGAGAAATCTCTCAAAATTTCTATATAAAGTTATGTTTTACTAAATTTTAGGTTTTAATATTTTAATTTATATAATACTTTTATCCTTAAAATTAAAAAATATAACGTATTTTAATCTCTTAAAAAATATTTTACATCGAAATATTTTAATATACAATATTTTAATTTATCAAAATCATATTTTTTAATTTAAGTTAAATGATATTATAAAATATTTTAATTTCTTAAAATTTTATTTTTTTATTTAAATTTACTTAGAGATTAGAAGTATTAATTTTCAAACTGTAGAAATTAAAGTATTAATCAGGATAAATTTTAAGAATATTATTATTGTTATAAAAAATAAATAAAATAATATTAAATAATAACACAATAATAAAAAAAAAATATAAAGGGAGAATTTTATATTATATTTTTGATATATCTTACAAAATTATGAATATCTCTACTTATAAAATATATATTCATTATAAATTATAAATTATAAATGATGTAATAAACTCAAATATAAATACTATAAATTATAAAGTATTGATAATTTAATAAAATCAAATTTTAATATAAAATTTATAGAGTATTACGATAAATAAAAAGATATATAATGAAATTATAAGATAGATGAATAGACATGCATTTTAATTTATATATTTATAATAATTATAATTTATTTTAAAATTAATAATAAATTAAAAAAAAAAGATTAATAATTATTTGTAATGTCAACTTCTAGCCACAAAATGCCAACCCTCAATAATCAAACCAAATGATGGTTTAATCAAGTTCCCAATTTCTGAAGTCCGTGACCACTGACTAGTTTCTAAAAATAGTAAATTCATCACTTCACACTTCTCATTTGTCCTACTCTTTATCCTAATTTGGAGCGGTCACTGATTGTCTGATGTTCTGATCATATACTCACGGACGAAAATTAATCGGATTTTTTTTATATCATTGCATATTTTATTTTTTATTTTATATATCTTTTATACATTATATTATTTTTTTAAATATTTTTATAAATAATATAACACATAAATAAATATATAAAATAAAAAATTATGATAGATATAAAACAAATGATCCATATTATTTAATACTTTTTTATTTTTTCATAAATGGATATTTTTATTTATCCTGGATTCTAGATAGAAATGATATTTCAATTAGGATTTTTAATTGAGATCATAAATAATTTGATTAGTTTTTTATTTATTTTTTTTGCAGAAAATCAGTTTTTTAATAAATTTATTATGTATTTTTTCATTACATTAAAAATATAATAATTTCTTATAATATTTATTTTTTCTCTAAAATCAAAATAAAAAAGAAATATTGTAGAAATTTCATTTGATACAAAATAAAAAATAAAGTTATGAGAATATCAACACTTAAAAATTATTTGTGTTTTATATATATTATAAATATATTATTTAATGTGGATGTCTCTTCATTTATTTCATTAATTCATAATTTTTATATTTAAGTTTAGTTTTATTACATCATTAATATTTGTAATTTATGATGAATTTAAATCCTATAAATAGAAAATATTATAGTTTTATAATACACATTAATATACAATAGAAAATTCTCCTTTATATTTTTTTATTATGTTATTGTTTAATTTTATTTTAATAATACGTTATCAGCACGATTCTTTATTTTTAAATTATTAAATTTATGTAAATTATTCTATTCTTAAAATTTTAAATTTTATACATCTTATTTATTTATTGATATTTTGTGACCACCGTAATAATGATACAAATAGTATATGTATAATTATATTAAAATTATATTCAATATAATATTGACAAAATGGTGACCAGAAATGGTTTGGCAAGAGAGTTTTTTATGTGCTAATAATATAATTAGTAATCTTAATATATCCATTTAAATAAAATGCATGTGGCTTAATCATATTTCAAATATTCGATTATATTATTAAATGTCATTATTATATATTTTATCTTTATAATTATTTTGATATTTTTAATTTAATCATATCTTAATAATGATAGTAAATTTATTTGTTTTGATGTTGCTAAATTATTCTTTATCTCAAATATATTGATTTTATTTTTTAGAATTAACTCTCAATGTGTGTGGAGAATATTTATAAATAATAATATATTAATATTTTGTATGCCTCGAATATACTCTGCATAAGCAATATCAATAAAAAAAAATTATAAAAATATTATGAATTACTTTATACCTTATTGTGGTTAAATAAAATAATAAGTCGTTTATGAAAAATTCATAAAATATGTCCTACTGATTCTATTACATTTTCTAAAATGAATACAGTGATATATAACAATAATACTATCATAAGAATATAAAAATTATTATTATAAGAATAATTGTCAACATCAGAAGTGATAAAAAATATAGAGAAATAGGAAAAAGGGAAAGATTGACAAAATTTTAAAAGTAAATATTGTTGATGTGGTATGAATGAATATTGATCATACAGTTTTCATACAACAAAATATTATATTTATTATTATCAAACATCGCAAAAGGAAAAAGTAAAAATGCGAAGATAAATTTTGTCTTTAGCAATGATAATTTTATCTATGATATATTGTTATTATTCACCGATAAATTTCTTTGAAATATTTAAAGAAAGAATTATTTAGATATATATTGTGGATAGTAAAACTATTTATATAATTTTTTTAAAATGCCAAATATTTTATTTTTTAAAAATAAGTGAGATAATTATTACTATAATAACTAGTATAATAAAAATAATTGAAAACTCCAGAATAATTAATATATTATTATTAAAAAAATAAAATTCATTATAAATAATGCATAATTTTATGCAAAGTCTCATAGTAATCTATTAAATTTAAATATATTCGTAGCAATAGATATCATATTGAGACGGTAAATAAGAATATTTTCATATTACAAATATTATTTCGGATAAGAAAATATATTTTAGAAAATTTTTTTACTCTTTCCTCTGGTTTATACTACACAAAAATTAATACAATTGAAGTAAATATTATAGTAAATTAAAAATTTACATATCCATATATTTGTATTATTTGGCATGACATATTACGTCATTTTAGTTTAATAATGATGAAAAAAATTATTAAAAATTCACATTCATTTATTCAAAAATCAGAAGATTTTTCGAGGCACTGAATTTTGTTATGCTGCTTGTGTCAAGGCAAATTATTTATTAAGCAAAAATTGAACATATTTGATGAAAATTTTTCTCAGGAGGAGAAATTAAGGAAATAAAAAAAGAGATTACATGTTACACGGAAAAACCCTATAATTTAATCATCTTGATCCTTATATATATGAACAGAAAGTTTAAAAAAAAAATTCATTTGCAAAATATAACAATCAATTATTATATGCATTTATTAATTCAAAGAAAGTAACTAAATCACGTATATTAGTTGTGAATGTTCAAATGCTATAATGAATATAAGGCACGCCTGAAGTATGGTAGATCATTGAATTCTAAGAATAGAATTTTTAAAAAGGAGTGGTGAATGATTAAAATAACACTATTATAGAATTAAATATTAAAAAAGAGACTTAAGAAAAAACAAATTATGAAATTTCTAAAAAAATTTATTTTCCTGAAATTAAAGAATGAAAAAAAATTAATTTGTTAATGCAGGAAAATTTTTGAATAGAATGGAAATAATTATTGACTATATTTTTGCCTATAATATTGCACTTAATGTTATAAAAGATGGTGAGAATTTATAACCTTATCTAATGGAAGAATGCATGCAATTCAATTGGGTAAATGACCCATGGTAACTACATTTTTGAGTTTATTCTAATTTGGTTATTAACCGAAATTTTGTTTCAAATTAGTCACTGTATTTTTGACAATGTTTCATCGAGTGGTCATCAGATCATATTGGAGCCGAATCGATACACGTGACATCTGAATCAGTATTATATGTTGTTTTAGCATGCCACGTAAGCTAAAAATATCACGTCAGACTACCACATTAATAAAAGTTTAGTAATCATATTGAAAATATTTAAAAATTCATTGATCATATTGAAAAAATACCAAAGTTTAGTAATTTTTGAAATCATTTATATTTTTTGCTTTTTCATTTTTTTAGTTTTTTTTCAATTTCAAAATATCCTTTTAATTTTTATCAAAATATTTTTTAATTATTTTCACTAATATTTTTTTAGTTATTTTTTATTTTTTGTCAAATTATTATTTAATTTTTTTATCAAATTATTTTCACTAATATCAAACACCCAGTGTTAACCCTCTGACCAGTAGCTAGGCACCAAATAATAAATAAATCAGCCCTAATTTCTTTATCCTGGCTATACCCTCTTCCAAAAAGACAATAAGTCATGAACCTATATATAATAGTATTTCAATTTAATGATGAACTATCAAGCAATTTGAATTTTCTTGTCATTTTAATTCTTGATTAATATATATTTATTATTTAATTTTAAATGAAATATTTTATTATTATTGTTGTTGTTGTTGTCATTATAAAAGTTAAAAAAAAAAAGATAAATTAAAAAATTTATTATTTGATTTTTCTTGTCAATTTTATTCTTAGACATTATTGTTAACTAAGCAACTACATCTAAATGAGAAGATTATTTTTTAAAATTCAATAGTATCATTTTGTAAGAGATGGTATTTCAACTTATGATGTGATGTAACTCGTGGCCTCCATATTAGCATCACATCATTTATTGATCGAAGTATTATGTTTAATTAAATCTCATTAACCCTTTGATTCCATATTATTGAATATGATGTAATATCTGCTATTTTTTATTATTTTATTAATTGTATGTTTGTTGAATTATTTGAGGATATAGAAATATTTTTAAGGAATTCAGAATTTCTACTTGCAGGGAGAATTTTCTAAGGCTGATTTTATGATCTTAAAGGAATAATTTGGTAAAGTGTAAAACATAAAAGAAGTAGATTTATATCTCATCTTTAATTCTATAAAATGGTTCTATGAAATTCTGTGTATGTGAAGAGTTATGCCTTCTTGACCAGAACCTGTCTGGTTCATTATTTTCTGCAGGAATATGAGTATGTTTAAATTTTTTTGGGAATGATTGAGGCTGAATGAGCCAAAAGTGTAAACATTAGAAATGTTCCTTTATGTATTATGTTATTGACAGTAAAATTTTAGGAGAATTGGATAAGTATAGCTCAGTAAAGAGTGGAATTAATCAAACCTGTTCGGATGAGTTGGGCAGTAAAGTCAAGGTGAACTTTAAAGATTCACCATAATTTGTGTAGTTATCCTTTTGATTTGAATTTTAGATATGTTGGACCTCCGAATGTCTATTTTAAGTGACAAAAAGAATCAGGGAGTTTGGATATTTATAGCTCATTTGCGAGCTGGTTTAATATGAGTTGTCGAGGAAGGGTTCCAGCTCGACAGAATCTGGCATTTGCGAGCCGGCAATGCAAAGTGGCATTGCGAGCAGGCAAATGTGAGGTGGTATTTGTGAGCTGACAAATGCGAGGTGACATTTGCGAGCCAGCAATGCGAGCAGGCAAATTAGCGAAGGAGAGTTTGGCGAAGAGGCATTACCGATGTGGCATATGCGAAGTGGAGTTAGGCGAGGCAAGTTTGGCGAAGAGGCATTGCCGATGTGGCATATGCGAAATGGAGTTAGGAGAAGAAAGTTTGGCAAAGAGGCATTGTCGAGGTGGTATATGCGAAGTGGAGTTAGGCAAGGAGAGTTTGGTGAGGCGGCATATGCGAAGTGGACATATGCGAAGTGGAATTGCTGAGGCGGTAATTGGCGAAGTGGCATTGCGAGCCGGCAATGCGAAGTGGTATTTGCAAGATGGCTTATGCGAGGTGGCATTGCCGGAACGGTTTGGCGAGGCGGATTTTGAGGCAATAGCCTATTTAACCAGTGCCCAGTAGCAATTTTCTTTACGAATTTTCTTCTTCTTCTCTTTGTTCTTCTTCTGTTCTTCTCAGATTTGTTCCATTTATTTTCTAATGCATTAATACTCAAAATTAATGCATTAAATCACTAAATTATCACATTTTAAGGCATCAATCTTCAATTTCAAGCAGATTTT
>CANXYC011547683.1:0-12478 GCA_948193065.1 Aleurites moluccanus | reverse complement strand
ATGATACGAGTATTGTTTACCTGATCATTGATTCCAAACTTATATCTTATTGCTTACCATTGATATTTTTATTACCATATACTTATATCTCATATATAATGATGTATGCATGCTCACTGAGTATTTTATACTCACCAAATTGTGGTTTGTAATTTTCATAGGGATGAGATACAGAAAGCTAATTCCAAGTCAATTCCTTTTTCGACTTGGAATGTCAAGTACATCAAGATAGAATATTATTCACTAAAGGTTGTAAGTGTTCACTCATAAAGCTCTACGGTACTATGTATAATTAGATGATTGAGTATTATAATGATGTATGAATAATGAAATATTTAATATTACAGTGATATTCAAAATGTAATGGATAATACATAATGATTGAAAATGTCAATGATAATAAAGTGATAAAGATAGTGATAGAGGTAAATAATAAACATGAAATTTTCATGTTTTGAAAAAGATTTAGAAGTGCTATGTATGACTGTTGAATTGTGAAATTGAGGTTATTAGGTTGACAAATTATTGGGAGTGTAAAATATTTTTTAGTGCAGGCTATGTAATTTTTGAGAGACCCGATTTTGGATCTGGAATAGTATTAAAATTACAAAGGAAACTCTGTCAAATTTTCTATAAAATTTATAAGAAATAAATTGGATTTAAGTATTGATTAATGAATTAATATTGATTGAATGATTGATAAATGGATTGTTCATAGATTCTATGAGTTTTCGGTGACCTTAAGTCTACCCATGCCCTAGGACCGTCGCGGCCGAAAAGTGGGTAGTGACAAATGCTTAGCCTGTTAGCAGGTTAAGTTTGAACATCAGAAGCCATTGGGTTTACTCCAGGAGATTGAATTGTCAGAGTGGACATGGGAGTAGGTTACCATGGATTTCATAATTGGTTTACCAAGGACTACGAGGGGTTATGACTCCATATAGGTTATTGTTGATCGGTTGACAAAATCTGTTCATTTTCTGGAGGTTAAAACTAGTTATTCGGCAGTTCAATATACACAGTTGTATGAGGATAAGATTGTGAGACTTTATGGAGTTCCTTTGATGATTATATCAGATAGAGGTACACAGTTCACTTAACGGTTTTGACATAAATTTCAGGAGGCTATGGGTACTTAGTTACTGTTCAGTACTGTTTTTCATCCACAGACTGATAGGCAGTCGGAGAGGACAATCCAGACTTTGGAAGATATGCTTCAGTTGTGTGTTTTGGATTTCAAAGGTAACTAGGATCAATATCTGCCATTGATTGAATTCTCATATAATAATAATTATCACTCTTCTATTGGTATGGCTCCATATGAAGCACTATATGGTAGGAAGTATAGATCTCCAGTGTGCTGGGTGGTACCAGGGGAAAAACAGTTAGAAGGTCTAGAGTTCATCAAGGAAACAATGAAAAAGGTGCCTATAATTAGAGATCGGATGAAAACTATTTTCAATAGGCAGAAGATTTATGCCGATTCGAAGTGAAAGGATGTACATTTTGCAGTTGGTGATCATGTCTTCCTTAAGATCTTACCGATGAGAGGTATTATGAGATTTGGGAAGAAGGGAAAGCTGTCACCAAGGTTTATAGGTCCATTTGAGATTCTAGAAAAGATTGGTAATATGGCCTATAGATTGGCTCTTCCACCTAATCTGAGCCATGTACATCCGGTATTCCACATTTCCATATTGCGGAAGTATGTATCAGACTCGTCACATGTATTGGAGATGCAGAATGTGGGACTTAATGAAGACTTGTCGTATGAGGAGATTCCGGTGGAAATAGTTGATAGACAAGTCAGACAACTGCGGAACAAGGATATTCCAATGGTCAAAGTATTTTGGAGGAATCATTTGATAAAGGAGTGCACATGGGAGAGCGAGAAAGAGATAAAGAATAGATATCCATTCCTGTTCCAACAATGAGGTATATGTTTAATTTAAATTCGAGGACAAATTTATTTAAAAGGGGATAGAATGTAATACCCTAGGAAATCATATCTTGAATGCATGATTTAATTCTCAGTTTATGATTTAAAAGCATTGAAATGATGGGAAATAATTTTAGAGACATAGTTAAAAAGCATATGCAATACTTTTCTGGAAATAATCGGTGTCGGAAATACTGCCGAGAAAATAGCAGTCCGGGCAACAGTTGAATTTCTGATTCTGACTAGGGGTAAAGGATAACATAAATGCATATGTAATTATGGTGAAAATAAAAAGGAGAAAAATATTTAGGAACACTGAAAAAGTAACCAATGGCAAAATCATAAATAAATGAAATTTTAAGGGGTATAGTAAAAATTGGTATGTCTGGGTTTCAGAATGACTCTGAAACTATTTTTATAAATAAGTAGAAATAAAATTAAGGATTTTAAAGAAATAAAAATAAGCCTTTTTAATCCCCACTTTGAAATACAATTCTCAACATAATTGTCAGAATAAATTACAAAAGAAATTGGGGTTAAAGTATGAATACTTGAAAGTTTAAGGACCAAAAGATAATTTGCCATTTTTGCTTAATATTTAAGATTTCCTTAGGAAAATTTTAGCTATCTTCTTCTTCTTCCTAAGGGTGGTCGAACCATCTTTTCCTCTCTTCCTCCATTTCTTCTTCATTTTCCAACCAAAATTTCTTAAGAAAACCTGAAATCAAGCTTTGTTCTTCCATTTCCAACCCATTTCTTCCTTGAAATCATAAAGAAAATCAAGGATTTTTAGAAAGGAAATTTTGGTGGAACATCAAAGTTGAGGTAAGTAATTAGTTTGTTTGATTTTATAGTTTATTTAGATGATTTAGAGGTTGAATTAGATGAGTATGGTGTTAGATTACATCAATTGATGCATTTGAATCATTTTCCCTAATTTCCAAATCCTAATGGAAGTTGTATGATTTAGCTTGATGAATTAGTGTTATTTTATATTATTTGAGCTTATAATAAGTTAATTGGAGGTAATGAATGAATAATTTGTGGCTGTTTTTTTTGTAGAAAATCAAGTTACATTTAGTTGCCGTATTTGCCTCCTTTGAAGCTATTGGTGGGAAATCAATTTTCCTGAGAAAGTTGGAGTGCTAGGTGAGTCTTATATGCATCTTTTAACCTGTCTAATGCATTGAAATTGAAATTGGAAACCTTCCTTGAATGACCTATTTTGGCCAAACCATTGGGTACTATTCACCCAATGGAAATTTGCTTATTTTTCTTCATGTTTCCTAAGAACATTTGATCCTTTAAATGTTGTTTGTTGTTGTATAATTGTTGCCTATTGTGATACCTTGATTGTGAATTTGTTGTTGATTGAATGGGCATTGCCAACTTTACACCAAAACCTAACCTAATGGCTTGCCCAATTATGCCCACCATGTGTTTGAAGAAATGCCTAGTTGTAATGTCATTGGCCTATCACACTTTCCTCCATAGGCCTACCAATTTGAATGTCATTGTCGCCAGTAACATTGGCATGCCAATTGTGTCTACCAATTACCTATGTATAACCTATTTTTGTTCCATACCTTTGTTGTTTACGAAACCAATTGTCGTTGCATAACTATTGCTTATTGTTATTCCTTTGATCCAATTGCTACTTGAAATGATTGATATTGGGATTATTGATATTGGTGATATCATTGTTACATAATGGTATCTAATGATATTTTTCAATCTTGTATTGACCCTAATATGGCTTGACAAAGCTGCCGCTCCGATAAGGTAGTGGGTACATACTATTGAAAATGTACACATTGTTTATTGATGCCCTAGCTGGGAAGGGTTTTGGTTCTAGCCGTAAGACCTGATCAGTTTTATGCTTATTGATATGAGATTGACTGTATGTTTACATATAGTCCCTACTATTCTGGCCCTTTATCTGTCTTTTCATATTATACCATTCCTTTGATATGACCATAGACCATTCTGTCATCACCTGTTATGGATTCTGTAATATGATTATACTGACATATTGACATCATTGTTTCCTCTGTTATCATTGGTTATTGACCTAAACCATATTCATTGGCGATGGATATTAGATTACCTAAGTATCTTATATACTCACCCTTTTTCTTGTTTACCCATTTCAGGTGCTGAGTAGATAGCAGTATCCCAACTTCAGACTCTATGTGGATATCTGTAATCTTTTGTTATCGATGTGATTATTCTGAATACTGTATTTGGATGTTCATAATCTAGCTGCTCCATGGGGTATGTATGGCTTAGTTAGGATATGAACATGTTTGTATGATATTATATGATATTTGAGTATTGACATATAATGTGATGATGGATGTTACAACAAAAAACATAAATTATAGAAAATTTAGAGAATTTCAGAATGAATAGTAACTAAGTAAATTGATTAATTATTTAATGGTTATAGAAATTTCATGTGATATTGGGTTCTACGGGTGCCGGTCGCCATTGGCATCTCCTACATCCTAGGACCGTCCCCATCTAGAAACTGGTCGTGACAGGTACCCTCTATCCTCTGGTGGGATCTGGGAGGTTCCTTTGTCCCCTCCCATATTAAGGACTCATTTGAGGCCACCTCAGCCTTTCTCATCAATTCCTTATGTCTGCCAGGTTCTGATTCTGAGGTTCTTTCTCGACTATGTTTTGACATCTCGATATCTATAAGACATAAAAATAATGGTTTAGTATCACAAAATATATAGAAAATTGACGTATACAAAATAAATGTGACAGGACATCCTATTGCTCCATGGTTTATCCTATGTTTATAGACACTGTATCTAGTTACAATTCATATAGTCCTATGCTCTGATACCACCTCTGTCACAACCCAGAAAACAGGCGTGAAGGTCCTAGGATGTGGGTACAGTAAGTGACGACCAACACCCATAGAACACCTGTAATATCAGAATACTATCCTGCATTAATCATATTCAACATTCATTTATATCCACAATCTCAAATCATAATATCATATCATCCATATTGTCCCATTTTCAAGTCCAACTGAATCAATTTTAAATATTTATATTAATAGTCCAAAATAGCATTTTATCAATTTTCCATTACCATAAATATCTACAGACCATATATTAATACAAACCATGGAGCATACTGGATTAAAACCAAAATATATAAGTAACAGATATTTACATATCCAAAAACAAATAGCAGTTCCTCAGAGAAGAGATTAGAACCGCACTATTGCTCAGTTACTGAAAACGTTAAACCACAAATTGGGTGAGTATAAAAATACTCAATGAACTCATTATATACCAAATTACATGCATAAAGGTGATAGGTTTTAGGAATACAAAATTTAAGAATAAAGGTTCAAGGTTATGCACACTAATGCTCACAAGAAAATAATTCAGGTGAATAGAAAGGAAACAATACCATTATTATAGCAATAAAAATAACTGGGTCTCAACAAGAATCAAATATGAGTCTGTGTATGCATAAGACAAATATAAGGGGTCTGTAACTATAGTCAAAATCTATTGTGTACATAAGGTGGGCCAGACCTTATGGCTAAGATAAGTCCCTTCCCAGCTAGGGTTCTGGACAATTAGCCCTGTCCAGTAGGCCATTGCGCACAAAGCTGATGGTTTTCCCCCTACTACCCCATCAGTATAGTAGTTCCGTCAAATACATACATATATGGTAAAAAATACAATATAAGATATCAATAAACCAGTTTCCATGTTCAACATCTAGTATTGAGATAATATACAGTATTGACAGTCTATGATGAAGAATATAAGAGTTTAACTGTCTATCGGTATGGTATCATTAACAGCTAATTAATAAATTCAAGAAAACATGTATAGGTCAAGTATAAATATATCAACTCATAGCCATTTCCACTATTGCCATTGGCTAGCCAATGTTGATGGCTACAATGGCATTGGGCTTAAGCAATTAATATAAAATATCAAGGTTTCATTTAGAACTTTCATCGAACATATGGTGTGCATAAGTTTGAACTTCATTTGGTGAGTAATGGGTGCATTATTTTCAAAGACCAAAATATCAATAACAAGTCCACAATACCAACAATCAAGTAGGTTTAGCAATTCCATAATTAATAACATCAATTGCATCAAAATGGCTTGGAAAAGGAAAGGAAAAACAATGAAAAATATAGGAAAAAATTCCAAATGGCCATTCGGCCAACCATCAATTCACAAGGCAATTTTCTAAAATTCATTCTAATGGTTTAGGCATGTAAATTGGTATATAGGAAGCTCACCTAATAGATGAAATTGCCAAAATATCCTTCTAATTGTCCAATTGCCCTAAAGTAAGCAAAATGGACAATCTTCAGACTTTTCCTCCACATGAATTCCTACACCAAAATAAACTATCTAATTAGCCTCTAATCATCAAAATAACAATTCTAATGACTAAATTATTAATTAAACTTTACTAATTTCAATTTGATTTCATACATAATCAATTTAGGGTTAGAGAATTAGGGATTTTGCCAAAACATTATAATTGATGCAATTAAACAACTTAACTATTCTAAACAACATGTAAAACACCTAATTAATTCTTAAATCAAAGCAAATTCATGACTTACATGGAGGAAAGACCTTGGCCAAACACTGAAGGAAATTAATTCCAAGAATTTGCTAGCTTCCTTGAAGAAAGTGGGATGAAAAGAATTGATTTAGCTTTGATGTTAGGTTTTTAATTAGTTTTTGTTTTGAAATTTTGCAATAAAATTGATGGGTTTGGTTAAGGAATTTTTGGCCACCATAGAGAGGAGAGGAAGATGAAGATGTCAAGTGTGTTGAAAATTTTATTTAAGCCTTTATATAGTGTATAGTTTGATGTATTTGCAAATAAGTCCTTCGTATTCTACGTATTTATATTTCTACCTGATAACTTCCGTAATTTATTCTGGTTATTCTGTTAGGATTCAAGTTAGGATGTGGGAAATGAAAAGGCTCATTTTTAGCTTCTCTATTTATTAAAAATGGTTCTAGGTCAATTCTGGATCCCAAACAGTGGATTTCCAAAATTGCTCACGAAGTTGCCATTAATTATAATTTTGTGACTCTTAAAAATTTCAGTGTTCCCAAATATTTTTCAGTTCTTTCTTTTATCATGATTTCACATAAAATTGATTAACATAATCCCCTCAGGTTTGGATAAAAAATTCTTAAATTATCCAGATTGCTATTTCTCTAGGCAGTGTAATTAACACCAAAATTTTCTAGGACAGTATCACAAAAGTGACCTGGTTAGGGCTCAAAAATTCCTGGCTGTTACGCTTATGGAAATTGAAACTTGAAGTTGAGGAGTCTTTAATAAAAGAAAATTTCAATTTTGATGTTGAAAAAGAAAAAATTTCAACTGAAATTAGCAATTTGAAAAATGAATACTCAAAACTCTCGAGTGAGTATGAGAAAGTCAAGAGTGACCTTACAAATACAAAAGAGCTTGTAAAGGAAGCAAGACTACTTAACATATCATTGTTTCAAAAAGAGTGATTTTTGATAAAGCCATTATAACACCCTAAAATTTTTCTCATTATGAGCACAAAAAGACTCCATTTAACCATAGGAATGACATACTTGAATAATAGGACAATGACAAGTTGCGGAAATCGACCCTGACAGTTAAGCAAGCACCTCAATGCTTCATTTTTCGAGCAAGTTTGGAAGTGCATATATTTAAATGAACCATTAGAATTATAAGCTAGAGGAATATAAGGAATTCTAAATAAAATTAAAGTGGGGTAAAAGGATGAATAGATATAAGTTATAGGGCCAAAATACGATTACTTGAAGTGCTGGAGAGGAAAACCTAAATACCAAAAGTCTAATTAATATAAAAGCTTATCTTTCTTCATTTTCTATCCATTTTCTTATTCTCCTCCTTCCTCCCCACACCTTGGCTGAAATTCCCTTCTTCATTTCTCTAAATTTTTTTAAAGAATTTCAAAGGAAATTGATAGAAACCTAGTAAAACCTCGAATTAACCTAACCTATGCCAAATATTCTTAAAGAAATCAAGCAAAATTTGAAGAGGAAGCGACCTAAGGTTTTTTACACATGAAAATTAATAAGGTAAGATTGTTTATTTTCTTTGTTTCTTAATCTTTAAGAGTTAATAATAGTAATTGCTAAGAAATTTCAGTGTTAAACAAATGTTAAGGAAGAAAATTACACTTGAGTTTTCATGGTCTTAAAGAATAATTTTGAAAAAGTGTAAAACATGAAAAATATTCAAATATATGTTACCTAGATGGATAAAAAATATTTTTTCAATTGAATTTGTATGTTGTGAGCTGCAACCAAGAAAATAGAACCTAACCGGATGACTCTTACATAGGAACATAGTAAGATTTAGATATTCACCAAATATTATACAAAGAAGATATTAAGCTGAATTTTAGATATGTTGTATCTTCATAAATCTAGTTTAATAAAAAAGAATAATTGAAGTAATTGGATACTTGTAGCTAGAGATATATATAATTTAGTCAAGGCTTCTAGAGAGTAATTCTGTGTAAAATAGAATATTATAGCTACTATAATTTATTTAATTCATAAGGAAATGATATTTGTTTTGGATGAAATTTAATATAGAGCTTAATAAATATGTTAGCTAGGTATTATAAAAATTTCAGATCAATATGACATTATTTTATATATTAAATAATTAGTTTATTGCATACTGCTTAGGCTATCCAGTAAGTGAATGAGTGAGCCTAATTTAACAACTTAGAGTTTTAAGGAGTTTTTGATCGAACCAACAGTTTAGCTGAATCAATTATATATTGTTATGCATGCCTAGACCATTATTTGAAACTAAGAAATTTAATTGGTATCTTATAGCCCCTTGGCCAAACCTATTGTTGATATTTTCTTTGAAATATGATTAATTTTCAAGCCTTGAAATGATCCATTTTCCTTGTATTGAAATGTGATTTGAAATGTCCCCTGAAATGAGCATTGTATGGAATTGAAATGTGAAACATAAGTTTCATTGAACTTACCCTTTAACCCTACCAAAATGATGATTGAATATTGCACACCAAGTCTTCGATGAAATGTCCTTTGTATTTTTCACGAGCTTACCAACTGACGCGGGTGACTAGCTGTCTCACTAGTGCAATTGACCCTTTTTGACAACTTTTGTACCTAGCTCAAATTTGAGTTCCATGCTATTTGACTTGTCATTTGATGATCCTAAGACTTGTTCATTGAACCATATTGATATTGATTGTATGAAAAAAAACAAATGGGCTCATTAAAAATGTTATTTCATTATAATGTTTTTATTGGCCTTTTGGCACCCATATGAGTTCTTTCTTCCTATTTGATATGTTAGTATGAAAAAGCTACCTTATCGATGGGGTAGTGGGTAAGTACCATCGACATTGTGCACAATGAACATTGTAACCCTAGCTGGGAAGGGATAAGTTCTAGCCATAAGGTATTGGTTTGCCTTAAGTTTTCTATTGGCAGTAATGAAAAAGGATATGCATTCAAGGCCTATTATCTGTTATATCAACATGTTTGTATTGTTCCATTGGCTTATTGATTTTATTCGATCCTTCTATTCAAAGTGATTGTTCAACCTTGACCATTATTGAGTACTTTGCTTCGTTGTTGTGTTTATACATTCTTTACTAGTGTCCATTCCCATTTCCCTTTATTTGGGCATTCAGAGTGCTACCCATTTGAAAGTCTCTTGGCAACCAAGAGGAAGGGTGAATTGGTTGTCTTTAAAAATTAATGACAACTCAAAAATAATAAAGAGAAGAAGAAGAGAAAATTCACACAAGGAATTTTTAGTGGTTCGACAAAAACAAGTCTACGTCCACTCCTCAAGATCATACTTGAGTATTTCACTAACTTTAATCCTTTTTATAGGTTTAAGATCAAACCTCAAAGTTTTTTGACTTACACTAAACCTTATAATGTGTTTTACAAATAGGCTCACATATAACCCTAAAGAATTACAAGAGATGAGAAATAAATTACCCAATTACTTTTACCCAATTCTTAGAAATTAATTACCCTTTAACAATCTTGAAATTTAGCAATTAATTCTCTTTACAATAGAAAACTCAAATATTAAGCTTAAGAACACTTGAATGCTCAAAGGTATGAATTAATGCACTATGAATAGTTGTTGTAACACTATTAACTTCATACCAACCCATATAAATAGTCTTTAGCTTAAAAGAGCCATTTGAGTGCATTAAATGGCATTAAAATTGCATTTAATGCAAATCTTCGTACTTACGACGACTATTTTTTATGACAGTTTTGGAAGTGTAGCGGGTGCTCCACAAGGAGTAGCGGGCACTATTAAGTAAGTAGCGGGAGCTACTTAACTTGTGCAGGCACAACTCTTTCTAGAATGAAGAACTTCACAGCCGCAACTTTCCATATAGAGGCGGTGAATTCTTATAAGTAGTGGGCACGATGCTTTCTCTAATTTCTTTAAAATGCTTTTGTGTCTCTGAGCTATCTTTGTAGCCGGCACTACTCCTCTGTTCCTTTGATCTTTAAGCTTTTGGACCTCTTGGACTTGCTATGACATGTTTGTAGCGGCTGCTACTCAACTTCAACATATGTAGCAGCGAGAACTTATTTAGGTAACGGGGGTTATATAGTTAAATAACGGGGGCAACATAACATGTAGCGGGTGCTATTGAAGTCTTTTAGCTACTGTGTCTTCTGGATCACTTTGTATGCTGGGGCTACTTATCTAGTAGTGGTGGCTATATAACTTCTTCTCAAATATTTTCCTTCATTAAAATTAAGAAGCAAGCGCTACATACTAGCAAATAACAATTTGAAAAAGTAAACCTTGCATATAATCAAAAAAATAAGATTAGTAATTTAATTAGTTGTTTGTACCCATCCAAATGAGCATGCTAGAATACTAAAGGTCTAACAATCTCCTCCTTTTTGATGATGACAAACAACTTTTAAGTGCAAGAGTTAAAAACATAGGAACTAAGGAATTTTTGCAAAAATGGTATAAAACTCCCCCTGAAATTATACCAATAAGTTTTAAATGATATTTTTAATGATTTTGCACTTCTACTCCCCCTTTGTTTGAAAGCAATAAAAAAATGAGTATTCAAAGGGAGGATTTGTGCCATCAAAAGTACAATTTTGTTGTCAAAAGTGGATGTTTTTGCTGTCATTGAGTAAAAATTGGTTTGTAATCATAAAGTGTGCATGATTTAACTGAAAACAACATGAATTTGCTGCAAGACCATCAAAATATATGATTAAGTAAAAAAGGATAGTTTTAACCAAAATGCATCAAGGTTATAAAAAACAGTAATAATTGTAAAAACATAATGCAGCTAGCAAAATTAACTAGATAAGCAACATATTAATTTAAAACAACAATTGAAATCAAGAAATTGTATAAATATACTAAATTTGCATAATTACATCAAAGATACCAAAATATCCCAAAAATGGACCAATTAGGTCAACAAAATGAAAAGAATACAAAGAAATAGAAAATAGCCCTAAACATCTAAGGATCAACATGTGGATCTTACTCTATCTGGTGTCCAGTTGCTGCCTCAACTCCAATGGCAACAACATTAGCAATAGTGTCCGAAGCAGGTTGATACTTATCGACGATCGAACTGGAAACTACATCACTGGATTCTAAAGCCATAGGCAAAGGAACTTCAGTCTCTTTGAGTGTGGTAGCTAACTCTCTCTATTGGCATCAAAGCCTATGAACTACTCATTTAAGAGAGGTATGTATGGCAGTGTGTTCCGTCACACGATCATCAACAAACTAAATATGAGCAAGCACAGAGTGCTCAAGTGCATCAATGTGGTATGTGATGAATAAGCCAGCTGACAGAAGTTCATTAGAGGAGGCATTGAGGAGGGAGATGTTGGAAATCGAAATCAGAAAAGGGTAGCGGAATAAAAATTTTATTCGATTTCCTCCATGATCCATATAAAGATCCAGATTAGAAGATTAGGGTTCATACCTTGGTTGATGATTCGACTATGAAAGAATGATTCTGAGTCGGGAGCAGAAGCTTTTGCTCCTTCTGCGTCTAGGTATCCACACGAATGGATCGTATCTCCTTTGGTTCGTCTCACGAATAAAAAGATAATCTCCAAGATGTTTTGCTAGATTCGTCTAAGAGAATTAGGATTAGGGTTCACTTGCTTTTTCTGAAAAACGGCAGAAAAATAATTCTCACCTAAAAACAACATCATATGTGTATTTATAAGCATTTAACCCTATCATTAGGTTAACTAATAAAACCCTAATTCACCCCATCTGACTTGGGCTCGAATTTTGGGCTTATATTAATTCTTAGTTAAATAATTTAGCCCAATCTCATGAATTAAAATTCCTATTATCGATCCGATCTAAATGTGTGACCCTATAGGTTCCCATAACATTAGCAGTGACATAAAATCATATTTTATGTCACAAGCAGTGAGCGGTGTCTAGCAACACATCAATGCTACCTAA
>CANXYC011547528.1:0-14857 GCA_948193065.1 Aleurites moluccanus | reverse complement strand
AATCCCTTCTTTGCTCACTAAATGCCCCAGAAAGCCCACACTCTCAAGCCAGAATTCACATTTCGAAAACTTGGCAAATAGCTGATGTTCTTTCAAAATCTGTAACATAACTCTAAGGTGTTCTTCATGCTCTTCTTTACTTTTAGAATATATAAGAATGTCATCAATAAACACAATGATAAATTTGTCCAAGAATGGCCTGAACACCCTATTCATCAAGTCCATAAATGCAGCTGGTGCATTGGTGAATCCAAATGGCAACACTAAGAACTCATAGTGTCCATATTTGGTTCGGAATGCCGTCTTCGATACATCCTCATTCTGAATTCTCAATTGATGGTACCCCGACCTTAAGTCTATCTTGGAGAAATGACTTGCACCTTGCAATTGATCAAATAGATCATCTATTCTTGGCAAGGGATATTTATTCTTGATAGTTACCTTGTTGAGCTACCTGTAGTCTATGCATAGCCTCATAGAACCATCCTTCTTCTTCACAAAAAGTACAGGTGCTCCCCACAGTGAACTACTAGGTCGAATGAATCCTTTGTCAAGCAAATCTTACAATTGAGTCTTCAATTCTTTCAACTCAACTGGTGCCATACGGTAGGGAGGAATAGAAATTGGACTCGTGCCTGGTAGCAACTCTATACCGAACTCCATCTCTCTATTCGGTGGCAAACCAGGTAATTCTTCAGGAAATACATCCGAAAACTCATTGACTATTGGAATCTGCTCCAAACCTTTCACTTCCTTACTAGTGTCCCGGACATATGCCAAATATCCTTGACATCCCTTTCTCAACAACCTTCTTGCCCCAATGGCAAATATAACATTGTAAGGTGCTTCACTCCGCTCCCCTTGGAACTCGAATTCCTCACTTGAAGGTGGATTAAAGATTAACTTCTTCCCATTATAGTCTATAATGGCATAGTGCTTAGACAACCAGTCCATGTCTAAAATTACATCAAACTCCAACACTGGCAATTCAATCAAATCCACATTCAAGCTCTTGCCACCTATGCTAACCATACAAGATGGATAGGAGTTCTAGACTTCAATCTCTTCCTATAAAGGAGTAGAAACAACCAACATACTCTCAAGCAATTTATAAGGCACATGCAACTTCTTAGCAAAACATGACGATACAAATGAATGTGTAGCTCTCGAATCAAACAATACTCTAGCATTTAAAGCTTGAATCAGAAGAATACCTGTAACTACTGTATTGGATGCTTGGGCTTCATGCTGAGCTAAAGCAAAAACTCTCCCTCTGCCTCTACCTATAGGAGTTGATCCTGAAGCCTGAGACTTATGCTGACCTGATCCTCTATCAGCCTCAACAGTCCTGCCAAAATACCTCTACCTTCTCCTGGCTGCTAACTGATGCTCCTTTCTCTACTCATCTGAACTATAGCCTGAGAAGCCTAAGGTCTAGCTCCAAAAGAAGGCTGTGGACAATCCTTAAGGAGATGACCATGCTGTCCACACCCATACCATACACCTGACCCAAAGAAGCAAGGTCCTCTATGAAGCTTACCACATGCAGGACAAGAAGGGTTAGTCCTAGGTGGTGCGGAACTGGCTGCATTATAGCTCACTTGAGGAATAAATCTTGAGGGATTCGGTCTCTGCTGGGATCTCCCTGATGGTCCTCTATATTCCCCCCCGAGAAACTGATCGAGGCAAAATATTTATACTCTTTACCCCACTATCCTGCCTAGAAGAACTTCCAATTTTATCCTTCTTCTTCTCTTCCCTCTCTGATCTGGCTTCCATCTCCCTATTTTCGATTATCCTAGCCTTGTCCACCAATTTGGAATAAGAATCAAATTCAAGAGCAGCCAAAACTTTAAACAATGGAGCTATAAGCCCCTTACGGAACCTTTGAATCCGTGCTACTTCTGTAAGCACAAGAGCTGGAGCAAACTTACTTAATTGACTGAATTTCTTTGCATACTCTGACACAGTCATACTCGGAGTCTAAACCAACCTCTCAAACTCAATGGATTTAGCGTCCCTCACACTCTTTGGAAAAAACTCATCAACAACCAATTCTCTGAATCTCTCCCAAGATAACTCTCCATGATCCTAAAGCATACTTGGAATACTCCGTTTAAACCAATCTTTAGCTTCGACTTTCATCAAGTATCCCGTAAACTCAATTGCCCTTCTATCAGGAATCCTCAAAATCTGAATTTTCTCTTCTATCTCTTCCAAAAAAATCTGTAGGATCTACCTCACCTCTGTACTTTGAAGGCTTGAGTTTCAAAAATTTCTTAAACGAAACCTCCTCAACCTGAGGTACCACAGCGGGCGGGGGTGGAGAAACTGAAATATCTGGAACTACCTGAATTGGAGGAGCCTGTTGATGCCTCTGCTGAGTAATAAACTCAGCTAATACCTCATAGTTCCTTTGCATATGGTCTAACTATTGTGCCATGTGAGCCACATCTACTGGTGGCACAAGAGGAATCTCATCTCCTCTATCCCCACCTACTGAACCCTCTTCGGAAGGTAAATCCTGCCTAGGACAGGCTCGCCCTCATCCTCTACCACGACGCAGAGGCATCTCAATACTGATAAGAAGAACAAACATTATCAGACTCACTACGCATACTTAACGCAGATATATATATCAAAAGAAGACACAATTGGACGAGACATGATCCTATGCTCCGTAGTTATCTTAATCAATACTTATACTAATGCTCATACATCTCTATATATCTTCTATGCTAAGGATTATAAACCTAGAGCTCTGATACCACCTCTGTCATAGCCCAACTCTAGTGGTGCGACGGTCCTAGGGCAAGGGTAGGCTTAAGGCCACCATAAACCCGTAAAACTCACATATCTTGGATCTCATACATAGTTATATCAAATACAATATCATATAATATCATTTTCATAATCCATATAAGCATAATTCATTTCTTTACTATATCATTTCATATTTTCCTCTTGTTCCTTACTGATCAAAAGATGCATCCTGCATCACTAAGGAACAAGAGTACCCAAAAGATAACAATTCATACATCATAAATATGTAAGCATCCTCAAATGACTAACTATGGAGCTCTAGAGTATACTCCGAGTACATATTGTGTCTTAATACCATTTAATAAATATACATAACCGAATTTCAAAATAATTACAAGGAAGGCTTCTGGGAAGAATGAGTCAAGAAGCTTGATCTTCTCTACTAGCTCCCTCACGAGCTACACTATCACCTGAAATCCACAGAAGAGGAGTGAGCCTTCAACTCAGTAAGATATGAACAACAAAAATCAAGAATATGAATATCAAATCATAATTATGGACATATTTATATATATATGGATATGAAAGAATCACAAGCTTTTACTTGAAGGAAAATGAGTACTTATAATAATTAGCACTATCAAATCATATCACCAATCGAATCATGGTTCTTATTTAGAATATAAAATGCCCACAAAGAATGACATTATCAAATCTCATATGATAGAACTGATCTCATATCATAACATACGTATCAGTAGCCTTGCTACCTTAACGTGAACACATACTTGGCCAGGTATACGCCTAGAGCTCATGGTCCCTTCTAGGTGGAACACTGATAAAAATCCTATCAGCTGGGTTCTCAAAGTACACGATGGACCAATGAATTTACTCTTATTGGGAAGAGCATTCTATCCATAGGGTCATATGGTTTCAGTCTCATAAGAAGCATATTGGTCACAAGACCATCAACATATATCATCATTTAAATCGAGTTTAACAAGTAAGAAGCATATGAACTTGATCCAAAAAGGTTGATCAAGTCATTGACATTATATATACATATGTATGGTAATCATATGAAACATATGGAAGCTTTTGATTTTTGAACATCATAATATTATCATTTGGAAATTTGGCAATATCAAATATATGAGAATTATAGGAAATGAACCATTTAAGAATGCTTGGTCATATTATCTCAAAGATACAATAAACAAATGAACTGTCCATACTTACCTCAACACAATTTTTCCTTAAATTCTCTTTCACAAATTGCTCACAATAATCTCCTCAATTACTTTGATTTCTTCCTCCTCCTAAGAAATTTTACAAAATATTCAAAATTAGGGTTTTTTCTTAAATCAATACTATTCAACATGATTTTTTAATAGTTAACCATCTTAGAGTTTCTATTCTTAATTCCCAATCATCAATTAATTAATCTCTTAAAGAAAAATCTGCATTTAATTCGAATTCACTGTTCATGCTACTATTCATGACAGTCCAAAATGTTGATTTCTCTCACATTAATTACCATTAACAACTTCAAATTGTTTGCAATAAATTCTATACACCCAATATTTATTATTCTAACCAGCAGACTTAAATAAATCTAAAAGAAATAACCTTCGAAGAAAATTTACCTTATTTCTTCAACACTAAAATTCCTGAGATTTCTTACTTAAATCTGATGATTTCTGCCCTAAAATAGGATAATCTATAGGTCTAATACATTAATTTGAGTATTAATGCCTTAGAAAATAAAATGGAACTTAATCTGAGAAAAGACTAAAAAATAACGAAGAAAGAAGAAAGAAAATCGTGCAAAAAATCGCCACTGGCCACTGGGTTAAATAGGCCATTGCCCAAAATCCCGTTCGCCAGCTCGTCTCGCCAACCTGCCTCGGCAATGCTACCTCGCCTAAGCCAGCTCGCCATTCCCAGCTCTCACTTTCTAGCTCGCTAAACTGATCCGGCAATACCACTTCGCAAAAGCTACTTCGCTATTCCAGCTGGCATATGACACCTCGCATATGCTGCCTCACCAAATTCTCCTCGCAAACCCTTCCTTGCATATGCCGCATCTGCAATGCCTCTTCGCCTCTTCGCCAAACTCTGCTCATGAATTGCCACTTTGCACATTCCCTCTTCGCATTCTGCCTCTTTGCATAATGCCACCTCGCCTTTCCTCTTCGCCTAACTCCACTTCGCATATGCCACCTCGCATATGCTTCTTCGCCAAATCCTTCTTCGCCAAATTCCTCTTCGCATATGCTACCTCGCATATGTCTCTTCGCCAATTGCCACTTCGACAATCTCACCTCGCTAATTGCTACTTCGCTAACTTGCATTGCCAACTCGCAAAATGCCACCTCGCATTTTGCCAGCTCACCATAACAAGATCTTATTAAGCTAAAACTCTTCCTCGGCAACTTATACTTAATCAGCTCGCAAATGAGCTACAAACATCCAAACTTCCTGATTCTTTTTGCCACTTAAAATAAACATACAGAGGCTTAACATATCAAAATTTCAAATCACAAGAACAACTACACAGACCATGGTCACTCTCTAAATGTCATCCTGACTTACTGCCCATAATTCATCCGAACAGGTATGATAATTTCCATTCTTCACTGAGATATACTTATCCAAAATTCCTGAAATTTTACAGCCAACAACACAACACATAAATAAACATTTTTTCATATTTACACCTTTGGCTCAATCTGCCTCAGTCATTCCCAGAAAATTCAATCAAGCACAAATTTCCTGCAGACACATCAAACCAGACCAGACTTGCTCAAAAGGACTAACTCATCACATACATAGAATTCTGCCAAGCTATTTTTCAGATTATAAATGAGACATAGATTTACAACTTTTATGTTTTACACTGAACCAAATTATTTCTTTAAAATCATGAAATCAACCTCACAAAATCCTGCAACTGCAACCCGAAATTCTGGATTTCTCAAACATTCATATTTGAAATTAATTAATTCTACAAACACACAATTAATAAGAATACAACACAATGGCAGATATTATATCAGCCCATCTAAGCTGCAGGAGGTTCAGATCTTTTTGCTCAAGTATATATTACAAACTCTTATGATCAATATATATCTCACATTTAGACCTATACAAATAATGCCTCTAGATCTTTAATGCAAACACTACTGTTGTCATCTCTAAATCATATGTCGGATAGTTCACCTCATGCTTCTTTAACTGTAGAGAAACATAAGCAATCACTCTCTTAGCTGCATTAAAACACACCCCAATCCAACTCAGGAAGCATCGTAATACACTGTAAACTTCTCATCCTCAAACGATAATGCTAACACTAGAGCACTCGTGAGGCAAGACTTCAAAGTCTGAAAACTGCTCTCATATTCATCAGTCCACAAATATCTCTCCTGTTTTCGAGTCAACTTAGTCAATGGAGCAACAATTCTGGAGAAATCCTTCACAAACCGCCTGTAGTATCATGCCATACCAAGGAAACTATAGATCTCGGAAACACTGGTAGGCCGAGGCCAATTTGCTACTGCTTCAATCTTCCGAGGATCTACCTTAATACTATCCTTACAAATCACGTGCCTAGAAAGCACACTTCAGTTAGTCAGAACTGGCATTTAGATAACTTAGTATACAACTGATGCCCTCCAAATGTCTGCAGCACAATCCTCAGATGCTCTGAATGCTCCTCCTCACTCCTGGAATAAATAAGAATATCATCAATGAACACTATGATAAACTTATCTAAGAATGGCTTAAACGCCCTGTTCATCAGATCCATAAATACAACCGGTGCATTAGTCAACTCGAATGGCAACACCAGGAACTCATAATGTCCATATCGGGTCCTGAAGGCAGTATTGGGTACTTCACCCTTCTTAATTCTCAACTGGTGATACTCAGATCTTAGATCAATCTTTGAGAAATGACTGACACCCTGCAACTGATCAAATAGATTATCAATCTGTGGCAACAAATATTTATTCTTCACTGTCACCTTATTCAGCTGCCTATAATCAATGCACATCCTCAGAGAGCCATCATTCTTTTTCACAAATAACACTGGAGCACCCTATGGAGAACTTCTCGGTTTGATAAATCCTCTATCCAATAACTCCTGCAACTGCACCTTTAATTCTTTCAATTCTGCTGGTGCCATTCTGTACGGAGGAATGGATATCGGATCGGTGCCTGAATACACCTCAATCTCAAACTTTATCTCCCTATTAGGGGGGTAATCCTGGCAATTCGTCAGGGAAGACATTAAAGAATTCCCGAACCATTGGTATCTGATTAATATCTACAGAAATCTTTTGTATATCAATCACATGGGCAAAGTATGCTAAACAACCTTTCCCTATCATCCTTCTAGCTTGGATAGTAGAAACAAAAATGATTCTGGACTCCCATCAATCACCCAGGAATTCAAACTTTGGTTGCCCCTTAGGTTGGAATTTAATCCTCTTCTCATAACAGTCAATAACTGCACGATGTGTCGTTAGCCAATTCATACCAAGGATCACATCAAGCTCTAATACAAGCAGTTCAATCAAATCAGTATGCAGAATGTTATCATCTGTCTCAATTACACAATTAGGATAATAATAATCCACTTATATACTCTCCCCCATAGGTGTATCTATCATTAAAGACACACTCAATAATTGTCTCTTTTTATTCAACTTAGGTGCAAACTGGGGTGAAACAAACGAATACGTAGCATCATAGTCAAATAATGCATTAGCAATCTCATTATGTATTAAAATAGTACCTGTAACCACATTATTAGATCTCTGTGCCTCCTGAGTGTTCACTGCAAAAACTCGCCCCTGTCCTCTGCCTGTTGGGGCTTGACTGCTGCTCGGTGCCTGTCCTTTGCCTCTGCCCCTACTAGGAGCCTCTCTAGCAATATTCTGACTCATCTGAACTGTAGGCTGGGACACTGTAGTAGATGGTGGATGATCACCCCATAAAGGACATCTACTAATAAAATGACCATGCTGCCCATATTTCAGATAAGCACCTATCTGATGCCGACACTCCCCTCCGTGCCTTCTACCACAAAAACTACAAATAGGCATACTGGGCATCTATGTAGCAGGTCTAGAAGAACCTTGAGAATAAGTAAGTGCAAATTGCATTAGAGGTCCTCTACTCTGTGTCCTCCTCCTCTGACTGCCAGACGGAGGTCTCTGATCAAACCTAGGCACTGGCTCAATCTGTTTAGGCTGGGAGCTGCTCTCCCCTCTCCTACTTTGTGATCCGTGTCCTCCCTTCCTCTTCTGATCCTTTTTTGCTCTCTCTGACTTGTATTTTTCTTCCATCTAATTAGCCTTATCAATGATGGTAGTCAGAGATGTGAACTCTGTAGCCAATAGAGCATTATAAAGTGAAACATACAAACCCCTCTTGAACTTACTGAACAAGTCTGCCTCGGTAGGAGCAATCTGTGTAGCATTCCTACTCAATCTGATAAACTCCTCAGCATACTCTTCCACTGACCTACTACCCTGCTCGAGCTGCTCAAACTGAATCAGATTTATGGTCTTCACCCCTTCTGTTGGAACTCATCAATCAGCCCCTGTATGAACTCAACCCAAGTAGGAGGATGATCACCATACAATCTAGGCTCCATCAGTCTGGAAAACCATGTCCAGGCTTTCCCCTTTAGTAATAAACCCGTTAGCTCAACCGTTCTGATATCTGAACAAGGTAGTCTCCTAACTACCTTCTCAACCTGCTCAAGAAAATCAATCGGCTCATCACCTCTATCACTCCTAAACTTTGGTAGATTTAGCTTCAGAAAGCTAAACATTGATACTCCGCCCTCATTAATAACTCAACGGGCTCCCTGTACAACAGGCTATCCAAGAACCACAACTGGCTATACAAGAGCTGGAGTAGGAATTGTAGGAGCAACAGGCACTGGTGCTGCTACTGGAGCTGGTGGTGGCGACATATTTTGTCGTTCTCACCTCAACTCTACTAGTTCTCGATGCAACTCCATCATCCCCCTCATCATCTCCAACCTCTAGGGGTCATCACTCCTCTCTGTCTCTTTTGTAGTCCGTGGGGATCTAGACGATTCCTCTGAAGCTGAAAATTCCCTGACTAGTGACTCGTTAGAGACTACCTCCGCCTCTCTGGTATCCCTATCTCTGTCGTTGGACATCTTTGTGAATTATCAAAAAACAGAACACATACTCAGTATATTACAGAAACAGAAAATAGTCATATATACTTGACGAATACAACAAAAGACAATATAAGAATTCCTATACTCTATGGTTTACTTAACTCTATCTGTACTGTACTTAACTACTATTCCTCTGTAACCTAGTTACTATTCATTTGTAATCTATGCTCTGATACCACCTCTGTCACGTCCCGATTTCGGAACGCAATGGTCCTAGGATATGGGAGATGCCAGAGGCGACCGATACTCATAAAACCCAGTATTACATGCAATTACTAATTTTCATCAATTTATTGATCAATTACCTAATTACTATTCATTCTGTCAATCTGTAATCTGTCTGTAAATTATACTACAATTGGCTGTAACATTTATCATATCATGCCATATTATTAATTATACTCCATAATATGTTATACACATATGTTTATAAACTAACTATACCACATACAACCCATGGAGCAGCTAGATCATGAACATACAAAAATACAGTGTTTATAAATAATTACACCGCTATAGAATACTGCAGGAATCCACAGAGAGTCAAAAACTGGGATTTCTGCCTCCTACTTTGTACCTAAAAATGGAAAACAATGAAAGGGTGAGTATATAAGATACTCAGTGAATCTAATATGCATCGATAATAATTATGAACTGGAACATCAAATAAGGATAGGTAGATAGAATGATAATATCAATCTGCTCACAAATATCATAATACATAATTAAGTTGCAGAAGATAGTTGTAGAGTCAATAATCAAGACCATGAAAGGTATATCACATGGATAAGACAGATATAGGTTCATGAAACTCATATCATATGTATCATCATGTGTCAATAAACATAAGACTGATAAGGTCTTATGGCTAGGACTGTTAACCCTTCCCAACCAGGGTATCATTATACAATGTGCATATTACCGACAGTATGGGAATGAATTGCAATTGACATTCTCACCTTAGGCATGTAATTTGATGCATAAAAGACTCACCTAGCACACCAAACAAGTCACCAAAATTGATTTGCCTCCAATTTCCTCAAAGTAGGCAAAAATGACAATCTTCCTCAATATGATTTTCTACATCAAACCAACCACAAATAATCCATCAATTAACTTGTAATTAACATATTCTAAACTCAATTAACATAAACTAACCCAAAATCACATAGCTAATTTATACAACTTAGGTTAGGGTTTGAAAAATTAGGAAAAAATGCTAAATACATCAATTGATATAATTAAACACATTACACATTCTAATTAACATCTATAATACCTAAATTAAACATAAAATCAAACAAAACAACACTTTACCTAAAATTGTTGCTTGGGCCGAAAATCCAATGGTGGTTGTCCTTGATTTTTTTGATTCTCCAAGGTAGAGAATGGATGGACGATAGAAGATACAAGGTTTGATTCAAGTTTGCTTTGATTTTCCTTAAGAAATTTGAAGGAAAATGGGTGGGAAGTGAAGGGGAAATTTTCGGCCAAGAGAAAGGAAAAATTTTCTAAGTGTGGCTTATATACTAAGTCACAATTGGCAAATTTTATTTTGATCCTTAAACTTTCCTTAATTAATACTTTTGCCACATTTCCTTCTGTAATTTATTCTGACGATTTTGTTGAGATTTGGATTTTAAAGTGTAGATTTAAATATCTCATTTTTATTCATACTTTATTATAAAAATAATTTCAGAGTCGTTCTGAAATTCAGACAATCCAAATTCTACTATACCCCCAAAGTTTCATTTATTTACGGTTTTGCCATCATTTACTTTTTCAGTGTTCCTAAACATTTTCACCTCTTTCTTTTTACCATAATTACACATGCATATATATGATTCTTTACGCCCTAGTGATAATCAGAAATTCATCTGTCGATCGGAGTGCTATTTTCTCGGTAGCGTTATCGACATTGACGTTTTCCGAAAAAGTATTTTGTTTGCATTCTAACTGAGTCTCTAAAATTTTTTTTAGTCATTTTGATGATTTCAAACTAAATATTGAGAACAATAATCATATAATTATGATAGAATTTTCTAGGGTATTACAACTAATTTCATACTAACCGATATAAATAGTCTTTAGCTTAAAAGAGCCATTTGGATGCATTAAATATGTATTTTATGCAAATTCACATCTCTACAATGGCTATATTTTTGTTAGATTTTTAGGTGTAGCGGCGGTTACAAATAAAGTAGCGGGTGCTACTTATCTTGTAGCAAGCGTGACACAATCTTGCAATGAAAACTTCACGGCTGCAACTTTCAGTATAGCGGCAATGAATAGACTTAGTAACGGGCGCTACTTCATAAATAGCGGGTTGAAGGATCATCCAAATGTCCAAAGTGCTTTTGTGTCTCTGAGCCCAATCAGTAGTGGGCGCTACATCTTAGCTCCTTGAACTTCTTTGATGTAGGATTCAAAATTTGCGGCTGTGAATACTTATGTAGTGGTTGTGAATACTTATGTAGTGGTTGTGAATTATATAGAAGCGGGCACTACTAACTTAGCAGCGGGGGCTACACTCTTAGACTTAGCTACTGGATCTTTCTAAATAGAATGTAGCAGCTATGAATAAAAGATGTAGCGGACGCTACTTAATTAATAGCGGGCGCTATATGTTTGTGTAATGAGCACTACTAATGAAAAAACTATAGAATTAAAAAGATCCTTGCAAATAAACAAGCAAACAACATTAGATAAAGAATTAGTTGTTTGTTCCCATCAAAATGAGCATGTTAGCTATTTAAGGTCTAACAATTTTAATAATGAATGAGAGTATTAAATAAGTGTGGGGAAAAATCTATATTTGTTTAGCAATTTGAGTTACTTCAAAAAATTAGGTGTATTCAATTTTGTATTTATGTCTTATATGCTTTGTAAAATTATAAAGATTTGTGAAAGTTCAACTAATAGAGAAAGAATAAAAAATTGAAAGAAAAATTGTAATAAAAATAAAGAAAGAAAAATAAAATACAAGTTCTTAAAGTTAAGGCATAAATATAAAAAAAGGTTAGGGTTATGATTTGAATATTGGGACTAAAAAGATGAGTGAACTTTCATTATTTTTATTTGTTTTCATTGTTAGAATGCTCTTAAATTTTTTTAGCCTATTTTTATACTTATGTCCTATCCTTTTACCTAAGTCTCATTACAACCAAATGAAAGATCTTCAGATTTAAAATTTGAAATTGTGATTCAGTGGTGGAGATTAGATGGACAAGCAAGCACATGGTAATAATGATACATATTTTGGTTTTGAGTGTTTTAAATTATAAATCCCTAAATACTTGAAAGAATGTGAGGTTTTAGAAAACTGATTTTTAGTCACCATGTTGAATTATTATTTTCAAATATTGATGTCTCTTATGTATGTTTTTAGGGGTATGAATTATTGATATGTAATTATATTGAATACTTAATTTTTTCTTGTATTATATTATTAATTCTTGAATTATTCTAAAACTAGGCATGTCTTTTATTTTAATTTGCTTGAGAACAAGCAATGGCTTAAGTATGGGGAATTGATCAACACATGTTTATCACTGTTTTTTCTCTTTATTTTAATAATATTAATAGTATTTTTTTTTATTTTTAGTATTATTAAGTAATATTTTTAATAAGTTTTTACTAATAAGTTGGGCTAGTTTTCTGTATTTTAACCCTATTTTCAGGTATTTTTGGTGAAATATTATACAAGAGATGAGCTAAAGATTGAAGCCCAGGCTCGAAGGCTTTGATTATTCAAGCCGGTGTTGAATTATCTCAAGCCCGTGAAAGCTACCTTGCCTTAAACACCCTTGCGGACATAACAAGCCCATGTGGACTTGTTCATTCCTAAGCCTCTCATGCCCCTGCAGCCCAACAAACTCACCTAGCCCATAAACCCTCACGCTTTTGCAAATTCAACACACTTGTGCAACCTTTCAAACATACCCGTGAAGCTTTGTAAGATTTAAGAACTTTGTTAAAACTAAATGGTGTAGTTTGAGGTGGGGATTTAAATTTCAAAAAGATTTAATTTTAAATGCAAATAAGAAAGGATTTATGAGATTTGATTTGCCAACACACAAACTTGATGGAGGAAACAAATTAACCATTAATTCTTCTTGCTAAATAAAGATTTACACAAAAATAAGAAGGCCAGTATTTTCTTTTATCATATCATCTTCTTCTTCGTTTGAGAGATAGGAACTTTTTTCTCTTTTTTCTTTTTTCTTTTTTCTTTATTTTTAGGCTAAGAATAATAGTTAATTTTAGGATTATTTCTATTGTATTTCTCCTTTTGTATTAGAGGTACTCTAGGCAATCATACCTAGTAGTATCTCTATTCTTCACTGTCACGACCCGATCCCGCGGCCGGATCGTGACGATCCTAGGGCGCGAGAGATGCCAATGGCGACCGGCACCCGTAGAACCCAATATCAATCACATTCACAATATACATATATATTTATCGCAGCAGAAATAAAATCATTCATCATATTACAGCGAAAACCCATCATCAGTTACATACAGCATATCTATAAATCCAATCACTCATAAAACACTATTCATTCTGAAAATACCATCTCATATATCATCATAAACATATATATATCTGTTCATGTCCTAGCTAACTCATACATACCCCATGGAGCAGCTAGATATGAACATCAAAATACAGAGAATAATATATATATATACATCAGTAATGCTGGCAGAAATCCCTGGATGATGAACTACAGGATTATGCAATCTACTCCTCTCCTGAAATAAGTAAACAATGAGAGGGTGAGTATATAAGATACTCAGTAAATCTATATGCATCGCTAATAAAAGTGAGGTTAACAGAAGAATCAACGATATTAAAATCTCAGTATGATCAATTTACAGAAGCATTTACAGTAAATGACAGAATAGATCAATAAGGAATATCAAAAGTTTAATACCATAGAGAAAAACAGATAAAGGGGTGGATTGTATAAAATTATACAATCTCCTGTAGCAATCAATATGGACTATATGCGAACTATATGCACACATACAATCTCCTGTAGTAATATCTGTATTATAAGATGGGCCAGGTCTTATGGCTAGGTCCATAACCCATTTCCTAGCTAGGGTATCAGTAATACAATGTGCATAAGGTCGACAGTATTTTCCCGCTACCTTGTCGAACTGGTAGCTTTGTTATATCACATAAGGTCAACATAAGAAGGAAAATTATCAATGGACACCATTATACCTCAATGGTATCCTCAATCTCAACAAACTCAATATCAATTAATCAATAGCAGTTAAGTAACAAGAGCTCATTAGAATCAATTAATGAGCCTCAAATCAATAAAATATTAATAATAATCAATGAAACGATGACTAAAGGTCTAACGACCAAAAATGGGAACAAACATATTTTGGTCATTTTGCGGTCAAAAGTTGACGCAATTGGCATGCCATGGTCACTGGCAATGGTGGCATTCAAATGGTTGGCCTACGGATTTTTCAGCATAGTTTCGGCGCAATATCAATATTGCCCAAAATATCAACAAACACATAAATGGAAGCAATTCTATAGGCAATAAAAACAACTCAAAAATCTTCAAATAAGACATCAAATAAGCAATGGAAACCAAAGAAAGAACAAGGAAATTCATAGGCAAATTTCACAAATTAGGGTTCGGCCAATACTTATTTTGCACAATTGGATTTCAAAGTTCATTCCAACAATTTGGGCAAGTAAATTGATGCATATTAGACTCACCTAAGCCTCCAAATCACCAAAAACAAAGCAATTGCTAGCAAATCCCTAAATTCTCGGTTTAGGCCAAATTTGATGATTTTTCTCGAATAAGTTTTCTGCAACGAAACGAATGTCAATTAAAT